>LQNS02015106.1:12720727-12731676 GCA_001587735.2 Parhyale hawaiensis
CCGCCACTAGACAAGGCGCTAGTTCGGTGCTGCCACTAGACAAGGCGCTAGTTCGGTGCAGCCACTAGACAAGGCGCTAGTTCGGTGCTGCCACTAGACAAGGCGCTAGTTCGGTGCAGCCACTCAGCTGGCTCCAGGGGGGCATACGCTATGTTGTAACTACTTGGTTATTAAGGACAGACCGACAAAAATTAACTAAGCAAAAATTATTTGGCAGTGAATGCGGTAAAGATAGAGCAAAGAGACTCCATAGACGTTTCAAGATTATCAGATCTCCCGTACTGTTTTGGATAATACGCCCTAGTTTACATAATTTTTTGCATGGAACTAATCGTATTTTTAATTTAGCTATGATGCATGGTGTCTAAACACATTCTTTTAATTAAAGCAAAAAACTACAATACGCATATAAGAAAAACATTCGATTGCCTGCTGACAGAATATATATCTTAACACTGCGTGTTCAAATGCAACTAATTCTTTACTTTATGACTTAATGAGGGTAAAATGCAGCATTATTAAACGCCATATTCTTCTTACCGAAAATACCCGCAATCTCCTCCATGAGATAAGGGATAGAACGAAATACCTTGATGAATTCTTCAAAATGTTCAAAACAATGCCACAACTGTCTCGCTTTGATACGTTGAGGGGCTAACCACTCTGCTCCCTAACTACCTCATTCACAATAGCTACAATTGATAAAGTATCAGTTAATGAACTCATGTGTACCAAAAACCAAGGAATCAAAATTCGTTTGCCCAAGTCCGAAGCAGGTCAGAGGCTTACGATTTCGATTCTTCAGAAGAACAGAAAATAGTTTGCTGTATCATGAGTAAATCATTCAGTCTCTGCATATGTTAATGGATTAAGTATATACCCTTGGGTTGACGATGGTATATGTACGTTAAAGGATTAAGTACCTTTAGGGTTGACGATGGTAGGGAAGTAGGAGGTGCCTGAGGAGTCGGTTGGGAACACGATCATCTTCCAATGGTCGTACTCTACAAGAAGCAGGGCAAGCAGACAACAAAAAATTAGTAAAAAAAATATATACAATACAATAAAAGCATGCTCCAGGCTCGAAGCTATACATACATGCATTTTTAAAATATCTTTACTCATAATAACAAAAGATAATTAACACAAACAATAGCGTAAACCAAATTAATTTCATGCAAGTACATGTAAAATGAGCATACATAAGTAGCGTTATCACAAAAAGTGCAAAATGCAATAATTTTTTTTTCTGCTCCACGACCATTTGCAGCAAAGGATATCTGAAAAAGTATACAAAGAATTGCAGTCAAAAAAATAGAGTAAAATCTGAGCAGCTTTTTTCCAGAAAGGACGGACTAACTGATTGTTCACCGGTAGAAAGAAGTTTGCACATTATCATTTCAAGAAATAATTACGACCATGATTAGACAGAACTTCAACTTCACGAAACCGCCCAGCATTAAAAAAATTAATATCGTAAGCTTATATAATAATAACATCGTAAGCCCATAGTTGTGCGAGCACATGTACACCTCACCAAACAAGAATAGATACAACAAAATATGGCGGCAATAAACCATTTGAGTATTTGCGCTGCGTCGAGAAACAGCGTCTAGAGCGCGTAGGTACTCGGGGGGCAGCTCTGCACTTGCACACGGTGGAGCCACCGAAACAAAATCGGGCTTGAAGGTTCACCAAGTATCACAGATTAATTTGACCACGAAGAGATAAAAATCAAAGAGGGTCATTTTATTCAATCTCTACAAGCCCCCTAGAAAAACGATGCGCGACCAAGGTAAGTTACAAAAAAAGGGACAATCGTGCATATTTACAGCCACTTATTGTTCAAACAGTTGACATGAAACGGACAAACGAAATTATATTCAGTAATCATGCCAACAGGTAAGGTCACACATATGGTACTCAAATCAATATACTGTATAATCATTCAGTAAAAAATAAAACAAAATCATATAAATGGATATTGTGCAACATGTAAGTAAACTTTTTGGGGCATGCAAAGGTTTCAAAAGCATGTTAGTGGTAAATATTTTTCAATGATTGAACGAACTCTCACCTGTTGAAGAAACACATTTTATATAAAGGAAACTAGAGAGACTTTAAAAGAAAAACAAAAATAATTGCTAACGTCAACTTGTGCGCCAAGATACACGGGTTGCGAACACCACAACGCTACATCAAAGTAAAAAAAAAAATGTGTCAAGCCCAGGCAAATTACTGTGAACAACATAAGTAGGGATTGGGGGAAAGAAATTAAAATCGATAAAAGTGACAAAAACCGCATCTAGGGGAGTTAACAGAAAATAAAACACGATGAAAAGCCACAATAACGTAAGATGTGGTGGCGATGGATGAGGGAGCGTAGTAATGATGTGATGAATACGGTGTTCAGGGAAGGGGCAACTGAACGCTGCATCTCATCCCTTACCAACTTTAGGACCCCCCGGAGGGTGGGACTGCGAATGGTCACCTCCGGACTGTGGTGTAGCGTTAGACGTCTGGGAATTACCGTTGTTGTTGTTGTTCTGAGGGTTGTGATGAGCGTTGGCGTTTGCATCGCTTGGAGACTTGGGAGCTTCTCCTACAAACGTCGGCAAAGTTTAGGATAGGAAGGACAAGAAGACACACCATCACATAGAAAAAGTGAAGATTAATGCAGTTTAAGATAGAGAGAGACAAGAAGATATAGTGTCATTAGAAAGCGAAGTGAAATTCAAAACCGATGCGACAAGAAGACATAGGTACTGTCACGTGCATGGAAAAGAAGTAGAGCTTAAGGCAGAAGAGTCGAGAAGATAATTTATACTGTCACTTGGAAATTAGGCACAGCAAACATAAGAAAATGTGGGTATTCTTGCATGACAGTCATCGCCGCACACACCGCCTGTAACAGAAAATTTCACTTCTGCACAGGAAATTAGTAAGTTTGCTATCAAATTATTAAAGCTATAACCACAGACAGCCTGCAATAAAGAGCTAGAGAATTACGCACAGGATAAGGAGAAAAACAGCTGGAATAGAAATCATGATCAATAACAAAGCTGTAACAAAATGTGTTAGGTACGTACTAGAGAAAGAAACAAACCGTTGGTAATATATCGTGTAGGACAACTGTAACTTAAAGTTAACATTCAATATAAAATATTGAGAATTATTAATATATTCAGAAGTCTAAGTCCCCCTTTCCACAACAAAAGCGAGGTAACAGAGGAAGAAAGAAGGGACATATAGTATGACGATAGACACGTGGAACCCATGCACGAGGGTGTTCCGACAGAGGATCAACGTGCATGGGAACGGCAAGTCGGGAAAGAAGACGGTGAACAGATGGAAGAAAGATCAGTAGGAGTATGAGTTGGGAAGGAAGCAAAGTGGACACGAAAGACAGACGTCCCGAAGGCCTAGCTAATGACGAAGGTAACCTGGAGGCGCTGCTCCCCATAACATAGGATGGGCGAACCTAAACTAACCTCACCCTATGGCCCATCCTATGCCCCCTGAGGGGAAAAATATTGAGAAGGCTAAGGCAACAGTGATATGGGAACCCTTCCAGAAGTAACACGGGAATAGCGTGCTACTCTTCTATATTTCTAATGTACGATCTGAGACCTCGTACAACTGTACTTTGTATGACCTGAGAAGTTAAAACGCACAACTTCAAAGTAAATGCTTCTAGGCACTCTAAGAGAACAACTTTGACTATTAATTTCTAAGCGCATTATCGAAAAAGGGCAACACGTGAGACATTCTTTTTGATAGTGAACACGTAATGTAATAGCGTAGTCTAGGGAAAGTAAAACAATTGAAATGCAGTACTCGACATCACAACGATGTGCGTCGTGACATCTGTGAAGAAGAATTGTAGACGGAACGATGTACTTTTGTAAAGTACGTTGATTCGATGCGCGAAAACGTATACGAAGCTAGAAAATTAACTTTTATAGAAACATTGCAAATTTTTCTTGCATCCGTAATAGAAGATATTAACTCGTAGAATACGACGGGGCCAAACTATCAGCCGATAGGTTGCAAGGCGAAGAAGATTACTGGCTCAATACATCGCACACTGGTCCTTCCGGAAGCTATGAGCTCTCAACAAAACACTACCTTACGAGACGGCAGTCAGAGAGACACTGAGCCCCCAAACTGACAAGGCACGTGGTAGCGGACACACAAGTACAGCCCGACACTGTCGCCCAAACAGACTCGCTTTCGCAGACAACAGGGGTGTGTCGCAACCAGCATTTCTCGGTTACTGGTGCTACACCGGTGACCCAGCGAGTCGCCACCCGAGTAGCAATCATACCTCAAATGACGACTGCGACACGGGTTACGGTATGCAGGTCACCGACCACAAACGTCTTTTTTGAATAAAAGGAGCACTAAATTCATTCAAATACGGAACATTATATTATTATTATTTACAAAACTTTGTTGAACTTCCGTAGCCAGTACGTAACAAATAAACACCTTGCACCAGGATAAGTACATCATATCAGTTACTTGGAACTTTCTTTGTAAAATTTTAAATAAAACGGAACTTCAAAATTGTGGAGCTTACTCCGATCGTCGCTAGATGGCGTTTTCACAACCCCTTTTCGGGTTACGGTAACTTTTTCTTTCAGGTTGCGGTAGCCAGGATGTGGCGCGATTGCGACACACAACTGGTCTGAGATCTGGTGATACCGAGGCGTTAGCTCCTAGACTGTGTGACGCAATGCGGTCAGCATAAGACCTAGCACTGAGAAACATAACAATTAATTAAGTCATTTTGAACATGGAAAAAAATATGGAACATATAATAAAGATTTCATGAAACTGAAACACCGGTTATTTTTAAAGTTCCTATCCCAACATGATTAGATTAGGATGCCACTTCCATATGGATGTCCGGGGAGATTCATCTGCACGCCACTGAATTTACATGTATTGTTCAATTTCCGTTTGGCATATTAGAACCGTCACATTAGTTTCCTGCATGCATCGGGCAATTATCCCATAGAAGTAGTTACCGTCATACTCAGTAGATGTATTACTAGCGTACTGTAGAATAAATGCAGTGTTTAACGTAAGTAAAAGTACGGAAACTTCATACGAGGCAACGTTTTGAAACGACTATGCCAGAGACATGCACACAGCATGGTGTAAAAAATTAACTGCTGCACATAAACTGAACCATTAGTAATAAAAAACTAAATTAGTATGCCAGGGTGCATCAACGCTGGCAAAAAGGGCGACAGATTTACGTGAAGGCTTGTTGGTCCACAGACACGACACGGGTACAGAAAACACATAATGAGGATTTATTGCTTACTTCAAAGGGGGGGGGGGGGCACGAGTTACTATAGTTACTAGTGCACCAAACGTGACCCTTTTGATGAATAAGTCATAGAAATATATATTTGAAAACATCTCGGCTCAACAAAAGGTTTGATATGCACCAAGTGCAACCCTTTTGTTGAATAAGTCATAANGGAATTTTTTTCTTCAGTATTAGATAGGGGAAAATAAGGCTTCGGACAGACGGACGGACGGACGGACGGACGGACGGACTGACAGACAGCTCTCTTATTATAGTATAGATTAGGTACATCAGACAAAAGTGTACACTAGTTAGTGTGCTGTGCTAGGAAAGGCTTCAACAATGGGCTATGCGCCAGAGACAGTGGAGACGCTACCGACAAAACCCTGCAAAAAATATGAAATTTTCATTATAAACAATACAATAAGCACGTATTGGAGTGACGAAGTCCTGGGAAAATGACCAGCAGCAGCTGCACGCAAGACTGTAGAAGAGGCAAGTAGTTCATCCAAAGCTATTTTATACGATGGTTAGACGAAAGTCCGTTCCACATTTGACTCTCGACCTTCTAGTTCACCGGCTTACAAAGTCACACACAATCAGCAACAGTATCGTGGAATGCTCTTTGAAAGCTAACCGCACTCTACACATCTAAAACACATTCTTCTCCAGCCCTCTATGGGCGGACACTGACGACAATATCCATTATCCAATGTATATGAAGTTCGTATACATTTGATATTATTGTATTACGAATAAATAAAAACTTTAATTACAGTCGAACACAGACAGCGATTTCTCTTCATAATCGTGCTCGAGGCGGAATGTTTTAATTGACACGGAAGCGCACGTTGACAGCGGCTCTTAGAGATTCACGTAAAAATTTCAAGCTATCATCGGAGGATACAGGTAATGTGGAAGTTATTTTTAATTTTTTTAAAGTAACTTCCGTTAAGCGCAAATTATGTATTATAGCCATCAGAAAGTTGACGACTACCACTTATAAAAACGGAGCCCAATAAATGTACATTGTGGGATATTTCCCAGTGAAGTGGGTTGATGTAGCGACAGAAAGCGTACACCTCGGACTAGCTACGGACGCGTAAATAAATATATTTGTTTTTAACTAGTGTTACCTCGTTCGTGTGGCGGATATGAGGCAGCGTACAAATCTTCCATACGTGATGTGAGAATTGTGTAGTGGTTATACTAATATTCAACAGCATAAGTAGGACTGGAGAGGAGTAGTAAGATTTTGTTCTTTACTTGGCCTGCATTTAGGAGAAGGCACTTCATTAGCACGTTCACTGCCGTGACCACAATTCTATAGTACGTAATCATATTCCATTACGCCACTTGCTAGTATGGCACCAGAGTACTCAGCTGGTTTTAGCAAGAGATTCGCATGAGATTTGTCACAACTTTATTCGTTTTAAAAGAAAAATCAAATTAGCAAATTTCAGCTGACACTGAAAGTGTAAAGGCACTGGAACACTCCCGAAGTTTGATCTGTAGCTATATATCGGGGAATTACCCAATTGTCGAATTAACTCTCTTTCCGAACAAACATCACTATTTGATAGGATTACTACCCAAGCCTACCAAATATTAGCTGTTTGTTCGGAAATAGAGTTAGTTGGGCAATTGGGTAATTCCCATATGTGTGTGCACGAGACAGATGCACAGATACACATGGGAGAAAATACAGCTTTGTTGCAGCATGATCAGCATTATCGTCGACAGTGATAATTTTAAAGAGAAAATATTGAACCAGTATGAAGGAAAAAGCTGGGGTAACACCGAACTCGATGCTTTCCACTTAACGCCTTTGGAAGTGTTCCAGTACTTGGAAACAATAGGGATAACAGGCTCTGTCTCTTAGAATAGAACGAACTAAAGCGTAAACGAAAAAACTGTTTGAGGCAATAGTAATTCATCTGATAAAAGCTACTAACTAATATCAAGTCCAGAAAAAGGGAAGACAGGAGAATTATCATCAATACACTTGGATTATATGTTTAAATTTTATCTAGTTTCACAAAGGCACAGTCTGGCATAGCGAGACGATCAAAAAAGAGAACCAGCACATCGTATGAGGACTGTGTATTCAGTCCAAGCTGCAAAAAACGGCATCCGCCAAAAATAAAAATTAATTGGGAAGTGTGAGAAAAACGAATTTCTGCTGCATTGACATTTACTCAGTCATATATGTTGCACTTAACTCGAAAAATTTCTAACATTAAAAGAAAGCGAAAAAAGTAAATATTACCTTACTGCATGCATCAATCAAATAAAAACATAGTAGGCGCAACTGAAAAAAAGAACAAGCTAAAGTATGATAAAAAAATTCTGCATATTTGCAACAGCTCCTTAAAAGGGCATACTGTACTGTATTAGTTAAGAGCATTGGTAAAATACCAGACTTTCCCGTTATTAGGCACATAGGGAAAATATAATACACGATTACAAGCAAGTGATCGCCTGCATATATCTAGAACAGAGGTTCCCCTAGGGGTTGCACATAAACCTAGGGACCCCATGTTGGTTCACGCCCGGACCCCCTACTGGTTCATGAAGTTTGAAGCTTCTATGACAATATTACATTGTTTTCATCCCATCAATGATAAAAACTATAGAATATTCTAAGGTTATAGGAATAAAAAGTATAAGTTAAATAGCTTATTATAATCTCTTACATCAATTTATTAAAATTGAAAAATTTCAACTATGGTATAGTTACTCCTAAATGCTTTTGCATGATCGCAAAAACTTAGATTTTTCTTCAAAAACAGCAAGAGCAGCATATACTAACCATCATTCAATGCAAATAGTCATTTAGGGCGAGTCAAAATAAATTCAAGAGAGTTAAAGGTAAAAACTCGCTGTATGTGAATAATGAGCTGAGCTGGGATGTCACGTGACTGTGACATGAGTACTTATTTGTTTGGCGTATGCTATTATGCCTCTGCCGTTCTGTATCACCTGAAAAGCAATAGCATGGAAGCCATCCACATTTACAATACTGATTGAGTACGTAATATACTAAGTTGACTCCCTTTCATTGGGGGGGGGGAAGGGATCCGTGTGTCTCAGGGCGATTTCGCAGGGGGTCCGTAGAAAACCGAACTTTGGGAACCACTTATCTAGAGGCAGCCTGATGCTGAGTTCACATGTCATTCATCTCAACACGTTCACTCACACGAATGTTTTGCAGGGCCGCTGACAGCACAACTTTGTGTAGCAGCACAAATGTTCTATAAATGTGAACCGTCAAATTAGTTTCTCTCCAAGTATCACTTAGCAAGTTACGGAAATTTCTTCAAATTTCGAGTGAAGCTGAACTAAAAAACAGCGCACTTTTTGCTACTTGTAGGACGAAGTAACGCATTCGGACAAGTGGACGAGCGAACGTGTTGATATGAATGACGTGTGAACTTGCTTTAATGCTTCATACGTATTAGGTATTATAAGAAGATTTAAGCCTCCCTAAATAAGTACTAAGCTTTTCTAAGAGAGGAAAAGGAAGGGACATATAGTATGTCGACAGAAAAACGAGGAACCCATGCACAAAGGTGTTCCCACACCGGATCAACGCGCATGGGAACAGCAAGTCGGGAAAGAAGAGGAAGAACAGACAACAGTACGATCAGTAGTAGTATGAAAGAGGAAGGAAGCAAAGTGGGCACGAAAGACAGACGTCCCGAAGGCCTAGCTAATGGCTAAGGTAACCTACACAAACCCCCTGGGGAGCTACTCCCCATAACATAGGATGGGCGAAATGCTTAATACAGGGGACATACTGTCATTACCATTGTTATGTTCCTATTTCTAGATCAACTCAACAAGTAAATTTAAAAACGTGGACAGTACTTTGATCAGCAAAACACTAGTGCAGCAGTCCAGAAAATGAACCGCATGCGTCGGGGGATTTACCAAAGCTTACTCAATCGGCGCCACTAGGCTAGAAGGGCTGTTCCTCCTATTGTATATATTTCCAAAGGAGACGACAGCCCCAGAGGCGAGGTAGTCAAGCTTAAGTACGATAAGGTTAAGCCTCAATACCTGCAGCGTTCACTGAGGTCCATAGAGAGAGAGACTATTAGGACCCTTGGAGTGACCGCCAGGATTTCTAGTTTCCAGGGTGTCAGTGTGGGTTTCAATCTGTCACGACTTGGTGGGTCGCGTGTTGCACTGAATTTCGCTCACAGACCTCTGTGCCACTAAGTTTCGTCGACAGACATCTGTGGTTGTCCCACTGAACTTAGTTCCCAGTCGCGGGATGGGAGGTCCGGCGTGTTTACAACGTCGGTTCAAGTTATTATTATATTGCATACAGTTCGGGTCAACAGTGTTTGAAGGAGATATTTTTTTGCACTGCACATCAATTTGGATCAAAACTGACTGGTGATTCATCAATAAGTGAAACCAGTTTGATTTACTTGAAAATACAGTATATTAAACTTATGTTTGAAATTAATACGCAGTTATTTCATTTGTTTAGAGCCATTTCCAGGTGGGCCAAAAGTGCATATAAATTATATTTTAATAAAAAATAACGAAATACAAAACTTCCAATATTTTGCGAAAAATGTTAGTTATAACATTATTTATGAGAGAAAATAAGAAAACCTTAGGCAAGCAAAAATTATTGCAAAATAAAATCTAACTAGGGAGAGTTCTTCCTCGTATTTAATTCTCTCTCCGGCCTTCTTCGTCAGTTCGACAAATCTATTATCAACACAGGACGTCAATTTAACTTCCGCAGATGAAACTTGACATGAATCCTTCAAAACCGTCCCATATAGCGCTCTGCATTACTTGTAAATTGGCGTCTGTTCTCATAACCTTTCATCTTTACTATGAGTCCAAGACTCTCAAAAGAAATTTAGATATGGGCTCTGTGGAGGCCCTTTCATGAGTTTCTCGTCGGTGATACCTTGATCTGAAAGCTATCACTTAGTCATATGTGATACATGGCTTGGTGCAGTGTCTTGCTGCACTCACTATTGACCCAAACTCTTGCTTAAGCCTCCGACAGCATTACTGAACTGAGCTAACAGTAATAAAAGGTCACACAGGAAGTGTATAGAAACTTGGAACTCATGCACGAAGGTATTCCCACAGGGTTCAACGCGCATGGGAAGAGCAAGTTGGGAATGAACAGGAACAACAGATGAGAGTAAAATCAGCAACAGTAGGAAATGGGGAGGTAGCCAAGTGGGCCTCAAAGACAGACATTCAAACGGCCTAGCTATGGCTAAGGTAACCTGCAGAGTACCCCTGGCGCCGTTGCTTTCCATAATGTTGAAATACGCACAATTTTTCCATTCACACCTAACAAAACACAGGGTAGCGGTATCAGAGTTGGCACGAAAAAAAAGCAAAAAACAAACGAAACTTCAGAAAACAAAAATCCATCTTTAATCGGGTTGTCGCACATCTTTCATTTTGTTTGTCAGCGTTTGTCAGCCTTGTGGGGTACTGCTGTAAGAGGACAGACGGGCGCTTGTCTACTTGCTGGATCATCAGGAGTTGTGTAAGTGGACAGACGGGCGCTTGTCTACTTGCTGGATCATCAGGAGTTGTGTAAGAGGACAGACGGGCGCTTGTCTACTTGCTGGATCAT
>LQNS02015106.1:12733018-12763368 GCA_001587735.2 Parhyale hawaiensis
CTTGCTGGATCATCAGGAGTTGTGTAAGTGGACAGACGGGTGCTTGTCTACTTGCTGGATCATCAGGAGTTGTGTAAGAGGACAGACGGGCGCTTGTCTACTTGCTGGATCATCAGGAGTGGTGTAAGTGGACAGACGGGTGCTTGTCTACTTGCTGGATCATCAGGAGTTGTGTAAGTGGACAGACGGGTGCTTGTCTACTTGCTGGATCATCAGGAGTTGTGTAAGTGGACAGACGGGTGCTTGTCTACTTGCTGGATGACCAGGTCTTGTAAGGGGACAGACAAACGCTTGTCTACTTGCTGGATCGGCAGGTATTGTAAGTATGTATACACTGAGAGAAATTTTGATGCACTTAGATGTATCAAAATTACATGAATTTTTGTCCCAAAACTGAAACACGCTAATGCATCGTAAATATGAAGTGCATCATGATGATGCATATAGGGTCTTATGATACACTTGGCACGAATTGATGCACTTATGTGTTTCGGTTTTGTGACTAAGCCGATGATGCACCAAGATGCATCAAAAACAGGTAAAATTGATGCACCTGAAGAGACGGAACTTTGAAAAACAACAGCGATCTGCGTGTTAGTACGTAACCGCGTTTCGCTTCGCACGTGTAACAAAACTACGAAGCCTTTGTTCACTTTGTTTTTGCGGCAATATGTTTTCCCGAGAGATATATGTTTTTCTGTCTGCTGCGATGACACACCAAATTACGCCATCAAACACCTACGTGCATCCTGATGGTTCCCTGCGAAACACCTACGTGCATCAAAAGTTTTCTCAGTGTATAGACACACGCTCGTCTACTATCTGCGCATCAGGTAATAAAATACTAGTATATAAACACGCTAGTGTACTTGCTGGATAAAGAAGTGTTTTAGGTGGATAGACGGACGCTGGTTTACTTTGGTGGCGCAGCACGTGCTGTACATGGATAAGTGTCAACTTATTAGCCCGTCAGGTACTGCTGTAGGCAGAAACACCGAAACCTACACGTTTAGTGGCGACTTAAGTACGGTTGCACGTAGATTGGTGGGTGCTTGTAAACTTGATGTGCTGACATTTCGTTTTTCCAATGTTGAGTCACGGACTGTCTTGCAAGGGAACGGAGAAAATCTTCCAAGTAGTGTGCCAAATATTCGAAAAAACTTGCCATACTACGTAGGCGATCGAGTTAACTTCTGGAAGGATACAAGATATAGCAATTTCAGCAGTGTAATTTACAAAGCCAATTTTTTTTAGATACATCCCATGCAATGGTTCTTAGGACGATTAAAATTCCCATGTAATCGTAAATTTTCCTCAATTGATGGTCGAAATTCAATGCGGACCAGGCTGATCAGCTGCGATTGATAAATTTCGTAAAGCATTGATTGACGAACTAATGTTTGGGATTAGAAAATGCCTGCTTTCAACACGAGTGCAAGCTTTCATTTTCGTGTAAAATGATGTCGTGGAACCAGTGACGCTGAGATAAACTTGCAAGGAAGCTTAAAAAATGTCCAAAACTACTGGAATCTATGGCTTCAAATTTTTGGTACTTAATGTACGGCTATGTGCAGCATGACCGGGCCCTTGACTATATCCTTGTACTTAATTTGACAAGTGGAGAAACAGAAACAGGACAGCTGAAGTGCAACGTGGAGACGTAGGGACTGAAATTCTGAGGTAATTGAAATTTATAATCAATATTGTGTTTCGGAATCCTAGCGACTCGAATTTTCGGTTTCAAAAAATGAATAAAACGTCACAGAGACCAGATTTAAAACGAGCTCAGGGTGTAGATGCTCGTTAAAGGATTTCAGAGCCAAAAATTCGTAGAGAAACAAGGGAGTGTCGTGAGTCAAAAAATTGGCTTCCAAGTTATTAATAATGCTTTCTTGACGTCTGGCCCAATCATAAAAACAACCTTCATGCAGTGAACATTTCATCCGTTACAAACTATGAAGCGCACCTAGATCATTGATCATCTACCAGTATGGCAACGGGCGTCCATAAATACTTGTGCTGCAAGAAAAGTTGGATCCTAGACAAGCAATGCAGTCCACATGTGGCGTTCATCAAATCAGCTGTTTACAAAACTGTTTCCAGAAAGTGAAAAAACAAAATTTGATAGCACAACGCCGTTCAAAAGATATCTGTATTTAGGATAAAATGCAACAATTGCCAGTACAGCTTCCAGGAGCTCGCACTGACCTCACGATTAGAGGAACTCATTTACATTTCTAACAAGAAACTGCACTTCCTGACCAAGTCATAGCCTACGTTCCAGGGACATTGAGTAGGTAGAGAAACCGGGCGAATAGACCACAAATACATTGTCACCATATACAGTATGCTCAAAATACAAAAGGTGGCTGATGATCATCAAAAGTATGTTGGTTATTAGTATTCAAGTCCTTTTTGACAAAGATAAAGGCACTTGAGCAAAGAGATACACGGGCTGAAGAGTGTGGGCCACAAAAGCAACGGTGTTGCGACTCCAAAATAAACCCTACTGCATCTCGTGCCTCTTATGTAGCGAAGTCAGTCAATGAGTTCCACAGTTCCCGGCAGTCGATGACCGTTACTTTTTTTTTTTTTTATACAGTGACATCAAAGGTAAAGAGAGGTGGTATAAAGCTGCTCCAAATGATATGCAATGAAGTACTTAGGAAGGACTGGCTTGTCATTTTTTTATGGTAAAACTTAAAACAAAGTCACGAAAATTTCAGTACGCACACACAGTAAATATGTTGTATTTTTTTGTTCCTTCAGAAAAATTATGACTAAAGTAAACTAAAATGTGACTAAGGAATCAACATAAATTGGATGCTTCGAATGCGAAAAAACTCTTCAACAATAAATGTTGTAAAACACATCGCTTCGGTAGCTACATGTTGCAAGTAATCGGGAGAGTAGAACCTTCTACTGGAAATTCGATTTCAAAGTTTACCATCATTCTGGGGGAAAATAAATCATTAAACATGTCCTTTGAAGCCCAGTGTGAATAACCCAATCTGCCAGTAGAAAGCGCTGTCACTAAATCAATATCACGTCTACAGATAGCGTAATGGGAAAAGTAGTACTAAGTAGGTTTGCTAGGATAGTTAATGTAAGCGCATCATTAACTTTTCTCGTCTCACACGTGCCTGGCAGAAAAACCAACATTAGTTTCCTTTCAAAGTACTACCTACGTAGCAACCAGAAGCTACTACCTAGGTAGCTACCAGAAGCTACTACCTAGGTAGCTACCAGAAGGCATGTAGTATAACACGAATGCAGTCTGCACCAAGTGTGGAGCGTATGCAGCATTAATTGATAGCTCGATGGCGGCAGTGAGGAGAGTGGAATGTGAGGGTGAGACGTAAGATATAGAAGTTGCAGCATGGGCTCCCATGAGGTATGGGCTGACGTGCTGAATGGATAAGACATCGCTGAGAAGCATTAGACACTGAGGTGTTTTGGTTCCGACCCACTTTGATTGAGATAATATGATCTGACAAGCAGCAACATGTCCGAAAATTCAATCCTGAGCGACGGATTTTCCACTCTGTGTCGAGTCTCAGAGAGAAGTTGCACAATGATGACACCAATTGGCTGTCTCAATCAAGCGCAAGAATTGGTTTACAATTAACGTTTGAAACTTGATCTAAAGTAGCGAGTCTAAAAATCAGGACTGTAGTTTCAAACAAGTCACAATCACAGCAATCCCTATCTAAGCGGAAGAATTGTAGAAACACAGCGCTGATTACTAACAGTATCAGGACGTGGCCTATAAGAAACGGTACGTGTACAGCGTGTGTGAGGCATGGTGCGCACTGGGGTGGCATTCTGCATTCCAGCTGATGCGTCCGGAGAGTGAAGTGAACGAGTGAAAGATCACGCGGCTCCCGTGGGCCAGACCTGTTCCTAAGCTAATAAGGGATGGTTGGACACCAGCACTATGATGCTGTGCGATAAACGAAGGTCAAGGCTCATTAAAGGGTTTACACATAGTATTCAGTAACTCAGTACACTCACAACACTAAAGGTTCTATACCGGTATACTGTACCTTTGGAAGCAATAATTGAATATAGGAAAAAATCTAATGACAGGTAGAAAGCAGGAGAGACTCTGATTTAATATGCAAAGAAATTCAAACAAATACCTCTTTCGAGGTCAAATAAGACATTCATGAACATTATGACTGCTATAACATTCCGACAACAATTTCAATAGTCTATTTTTTCTAAACTACCGCGTGCATTTCTTTGAAATTCCTTGCGGATCAGATCTCCCTCTTTGTTTTGCTTTCTACCCCCATATCAGTCCGCCGCATTTTTCAGTATTTCCGTACATACTTGATCATTTGTTTTGGACAAGATGAAGAGCTGAAAAAATATGCTTGTGACGAGCCAAAGGTGCTGGAGCGCGCCCGTTTTTCCAACTAGAACAAAACTAGACACCACGCAGGATTTTACCTGAATTTCGTACGACTTTATAGGTCAGGTGCGAATTTTGCAAACGACAGTTTATCAGTACTCCAAAGCACCTCTCCTCGAGAAAAATTATTTAGGCCGGTCGCCAGATGGCGCTGGCGGGAGAGGAAGGACGCAGAGTTGTCCCTAGCGCTCAAGGGAAGGATTGAGTTACCCGCTAATAACATGTCCACGCAACTGCTTGGTCATGACGAGGAGGCGCTGGTGTCCATGGAGTGAAGTTTCTCTCTAGGTTGTGCAAAAATGCGCGTTCCAGCGCCTTCGGCTTGTCACGCGCCGGAGGCGGCTGGAGCATAAAGAGTACAAGAAGTCCTCGTTATAGGCCAGAGATCCGTTCCGTAATTAAGTGGCTTTGAACAAGGAATTGGCACGAAACAAAACCCCGTAAGATGCGTGTTGCAATCAAACTGCCGGTGTCACACGTTACCCCACATTCAGTGCGACTCAAGTTAAGTAATACCGACGACAACCTCAACATGAAGGAGTTGTCTGATTGGGTGCTGAAATTGGGCCTTCTAGGCAAAACTAGTTTGAAACTCCAGACGCAAGCATTGGCTTTGCTTATATGAATCATGCTGCAAGTGTTAGAAGCAACGCGATTACGTTGAGCCGGCTAAAAACTCCCTTTTGCAAACCAAGATTGAATTCCTGGAAGTCTGAAATGCTACCGATTAAGGGCCAATGCCTGTAACTCAGCTGAACGAATCAAATCCAGCGCACCTGCTTAAGTTTCGGATCAATTGAGCTTAACTTCAGCGCCCAATCGAACGTACCTTTATATAGAGCTTTGAGCTGGGTAAAAGCACTTCTGTTTACAAACATTGCCTTTACTTGCAGCAGTGTGATCAATTGATAAACGAAAATGAAGAGTTTATCCCTGGGTTGATGTATGTATGCTCTCGTGCAGGTTTTTCCCATCTTATAAAAAAAACAGCTAAATTAAAGTTCCGCCAGCAATGTTAAAGTGTGAGGTTTCTGCTTATTCAGCTGAGATTGTAAAGTAGTCATCCAATTCCCATATTCTTGAGGGAAACGGTGCTTTACAGGAGCTCGTAGCAACCCTAACTAGACTCTCATTAAAACGCGTCGCAATACCTTTCTCCGTTTTCTCTGATTACTGAAAGAATAAAAGAAAACGAACAGTTGATAGAATACCACGATATTTTTATAATCAATTATTAAATTATAAAAAAAGAATCTTTAGGTGATAATAAACGTTTCATATCATCACAGACAGTGTTTACGTAACTTGATAAACTGAGTAAGATGAGGGCACGCCTAGTGCTGCAGGAAAAATGATGCTATTCAAAACCAAGGTCGCCAAATCAAATAAGTGGAACTAAAAATTTTGGCTAAATCGAAACTGGTATAAAACAAGTCCGGTCTAAAACGAGGACTTCCTGTAAGCAAAAAAGCCGCCTTCGGAAGCTTATCTGCGGACGGAGCTTGAGTAAAAATGAAGGTGCATTTACAGTCGTATCTTTCAAAAGAAAAACAAACGACGCAAGATTCGTTTGTGTTGCCATTCACTTAAATGATACATATATACATCATTTTTAACTTCCTTGGCACAGTCAGCAGGCATTTTTTTAATGAGATGACGGTTCAAAGAAGCGTGAATCCTGAAAGAGGAAACGTGGGGAAACACAAAACTATGAGCTTCTGTTCGAAGAGTCTCATCCACTGGCGAAGCTAGTCACACCGTCGGACGAAGCATTATAACATCACAAGCATAAAGGACATATTGTACCCAAATAAATGCGTAATATATGTTACCTTACTAATATATAATATTACTCCACTTTTACGGCGCTCTCAACTCAAATCGCACGCACCTACAAGTAGACGACAGGCAGAATATCACAGAGATTCGATTTCTCTGGAGAGGTCCTGTACGGCAGAAAAGAATCGTTACCATTTGAAAGTACGCACCATCAGTGGTAGCGGTGACGATGTCAGAGAACATGCCATCGCCGAGTTCGTTCTTGCCCTGGACTTGAAACTCGTACGTGGACCCCGGCGTGAGGTTGTGGATGGCGACAGTGGTGCTGCCCGGGGGCTTTACTTCGATTTGCGACCATGTGGTGGAGCCTAGAGTGCGGTACCTGCACAGAAGTCAACATTGACGGCTGGTGCTTGAACCCAACAGCCTCGCCAAAACTGAATTTCTTCCATTGTTTTAATGTAAGTTTGGATGAACATGCCGTAATGTAATACTGAATATGAAAAGTACACCTCCACACAATTATCTTCTAGGAAAGAAAGCGACGGCCATTACGTATATCATACTGCACGAGGACGGTACGCAAGGCTAAAACAATTTTGCACGAGGTTTCTAAATGTCTACATAAGGATATCACAAGTGTGCACAAGACAGGCAGACTTACGGAATGCTTGAGGTAACGTTTCAAAACGCATTGAATTCTTCAACACAAGTCAGGCCACACTAGACACTAAGCAAGATATCGCTACCTATATCTCACGTTTGTAACACTTACTTTCGCACCCTTCAGGATCCAAGCAACATAGAATGTCCGGATAAATGGTTAGCCCCGTACTAAGCGTCGCAGTTGAATAACGCGCTTGCAATTGTGCAAGAAAATTAAATTACTGAGCAGTTGTAAGTTATCGTCTTCCCAATATCAATAGCGGCACTTACTTCGGCAAAAAAAAAAACACGTCGCCACAATCACCAAGTACGATCTAAAAGCACGACAAATATTACTAGGACATAAAAAAAACAGTTACTGAAGCATGAGAGGGAGCTTTCAATGCGTGCCTCGACATCTACAGCGCCATGACTCCACGCCAGATGACCAACCCAAGAACAGTTCTAGAGCCGCAAGGACCGATATTGTATCTCCGACCTAAGCCTCGCTGCAACAAGACATACTGTATCACTCAAACGAAAAAGGAAGAACAGAAAGCACAGCCGTAAGCAAATTTCAGCTGGAAAGATTAATAGCGGCAAGAACTGAAGCCACACGTACCATATGGTGTACTTCTGGTCCCAGTCGCGCCCGCCAGGATAGCCAGGCAACCACGACAACTCTACACTGAAGGAGGAAGTTTTCGTTGTGATGTTGTAAGGAGGATGCGGGGTGGTGCCCTCCACGAGTACCTGAGTGCTCGCCACAATCACCAGGATCTCATTCTTCACCTCGCACTCATAGACAGCGTGGTCACTCTTGAGTAGCGCCTTGATGGTCAGGTTCCCGCCATGAATTTCAGTTCGGTCGCGGGGCAGGTTCAGACCATCACGCTGAAACAGAAATTACGTTAAGAACACAATTGTAGCACTGGAAAAGCGCGAATAGCAACATATTAGTCCATAAAAATGCTGCTGCTGCTGCACCCAATCGCTGTATTCCTGGTGGCTAACGTTTACATTTTACCTTTCTGTCTTCATTCTCTAGCGGTTCAAATGGCACCCAATCAATTTTTTTGTATCAAGTTCATTAAACTAAAAAGAGTCAAGAGTAAGAGCGACATGTTCTACCTACCCCACACAGCAAAAAAAATAATAATAATAATAAATAAAAAATGACAAGGAATAGCAGGATTGGATGAAATCCACAGAAACTCCAGTTTCCAGCTGCGAATCGCGTTGACTACACTGAGGGGTGAGAGATAATTCGGAATGGGTACCGTAATAGCAAAATAGAAAACGTCAGACCCAAGGAAAATAAAACAATGAGGACATCAACAAATAATATGATAATATTTGTAACTTCAACAAATGTGTAGAGTATATACACATTAAAAGGTTAAAAGTAAACCTCCGAAATTTCTCCCATTGGGAATTCGTACACATCTTCCACTAAATGACATTTGCTTGTGCAGTACATTATTTTTAAAACTTCAGCATTTAAAAAGTTAGCCGTAGTGGCTAAGTAAGTTACCGACGAGATATTTAGTCCGTTGGCCAAATTATAAAAATGTTCAGGAGAACGCTAGAGTTGGGGAGCTAGCTTGAGATCGGCTCTTAACGCCCCGATTGATGATAAATTCTCTTAAGAATAGCGAAATTTAGTCCAAGAACTTGGTCGTGGTGTATAAATATGCACGCCCTTTGATATACACAGCGTTAATTGTAGTAATTCCCACAACCGTGTTCTAGAGTTGAAACGTTAACAAATTGTTGCCATGAACGTTGCTCTTCAGCTGTTAAGTAAACGACGAGTTTTTGTGCACATGTGGCAGTTGACATGGGAATGAGTGAACTCATTGCGTCAATATTGAGATGAGATGTTTCTCTATTATTAGGCTAGTAATGGCACACTCCGAAAAGAAGAGGATTTTTATCATCCCAACTGCGCATCAATCATTAGTATAATTTTAATATGAAAAGTGATGCTTAACCCATTTAGGGACTATCCAACCTGTCCATCAGTTGTCTAGTTCTATCATCAGTTGTCTAGTGTTGTAGGCTACTCGTACCAATTGAAACTAATAAAAAATGGCATCGCTAAAAGGTTTATTGAGGCAAAAATGGATTAAAGGTTAAGCTTTGCAACTTGAACTCCCTCAAACCTTCGATCATCGTCGCCTCAACGACCATACAGCCACTCACCCGTCGCCAGGTGACGGACGGTGTGGGAGAGCCGGACCCACCACACACCAGAGTGACCTCCTCCCCCAGCTGCCCGTGGTACTGAGGCTGCGGGCGCGGAGAGAAGACCGGGGGCTCCCTCACCAGTACCTGTGGACGGCAGGGGGACCTTATAGCTTGGGATGCTGCGAGCAGCGGGTAGCATGAGACGATATTATTTCAACCTCCTGAGGCACTGCAACGGCGCTTCAATAGAAGAAGAGACTTGTACTATGTCCAGAATATCGAGGGGTCCCAGCATGGAGGCGTGTGGAGCATGGATACATCAAGTCGAGAATACAAAGGAAGGGCAACGCAAAGTCTACTTAGAAGTAAAGGCTACACCACACGTTGCAGTGGACTCGATGATAGCTGAAGTGAGGAAAGGATGAAAAGTGAAGTGCTCGCGGTAAGCAAAAGAGATGTTCGACGGCATGGTGAAGGCAACGTATTGGGATCCCGATAATAATGTTATATAATGAGATGAGTATGTACAGAAATAATCGTAACACAGGCTGGCCGCTTCTAACCCAGCTCGTCCTGTGAGTCCCATTACTAGGATATTACATCGCTTTTTTGTGGGTGCTTACGTCATTACTGTTGTGAAGGCATTGCGTCATCTCCATAGTGGTACATTGCTGTTATAAGGATTTTAGCTGATGTTACTACCTACATTACTGCTCTAACATGCTACGTCGTCGCTAGGATGACATTATTGCTCTGTGTATGTCGAGTGATTGCTAGTGTTACCAGGTANATTACTGTTGTGAGGGCATTGCGTCATCTCCATAGTGGTACATTGCTGTTATAAGGATTTTAGCTGATGTTACTACCTACATTACTGCTCTAACATGCTACGTCGTCGCTAGGATGACATTATTGCTCTGTGTATGTCGGGTGATTGCTAGTGTTACCAGGTAATAATAACAGTAGCGGGTAAGACATAATAGTTATCATTTTGGAAAAAATTAGCATCCGACATCATGCTGTGACGTATAGGGAGTCCAGCACACGCGCAGTTTTTTGTTGGCAATTAAGCAGTGGTAGGAGAGAATAGCTTCAGTTTACTATGCCGTTAATTACTGTTTATGGTTGTAGCACCAAGGTATAAGAGGACAACACAGATGCGTTCAATATTATTTTCAAGAGGTGCAGCAATTACACAGGACAATATTACACAGTATTATGTGGTACGTCTTAAAAATTTCGCCGCGGGCGTTCTGCAAGAATAACACTCATCAAGTACAACAAGCAGGATGTTTTTTTTTTTTGAAAATGGGACGTGATAGACAAAACCAGTCTTCTCATTTGAAATCGCGAGGTGGAAATGATGGAAAGACAGCTAAAGGAATTTCGGCAACAAATTGCTTCTCCCCAGCGTTATATAAGCGGAATGCGATCGAAAATAGCATCAACTCGAAGACATCAAACAGAAACTGCTGAAAATTTCTACCTCTATCAGATGAAACGTCGCCTTGACAGCAGTTCTTTAACCCAGGTGCTTGCATCTCTACCATATGTGAGGAGTGAACTTTTTTATTCTAGACTTTTTAAAGGACGAGAATAGAAGTGGGAAACGTCAATGAGATGAGTAGCTACTACGCATTTGTTTTATGAATGAATAGCCAACCTTAAGTTAGCGTTACCGTCATTCTTTACATGGCGTCATGTTCTGCTTTTTTGTAACTCTCAGCCCAGCAGATAAGTAATTACCAGCAAGGTCCATTGAAGAGGCTTAAAAAGTTACATATTTCGATAAGCTTTCATTTGTAAGAGGTAAGAGTGCGAATATTCCAAATTGTTTTAAATAATTCGCACTCTCAACTACTGACCCTTAGGCGGTCGTTCAGTCGATGCGTGCTATTTTCTAATTCACCTGTCTCATCTGTATCCGGCGGAGATATAATTACCTCTGTCAAGGAGGTTATGTTTTCGTCGGGTTTGTCTGTTTCTTTGTCTGTCTGTCACCAAGATAACTCAAAAAGTTATGGACGGATTTGGATGAAATTTACATGAATTGTCAGATATTTTAGGAGGAACAGATAATAAACTTTTGGTGAAGATCCGTCCATCCGTTTGTTTGTTTGACTGCCTCATTGTTCTTAATGCCGTAACTCCAAAAGCTATGGACGGATTTTTGTGAAATTTATTTAAGTTGTTAGGCATATCACGAAGAGTGAATGACCAAATTTTTTGATGATCTGTTTGTTCGTTCACTAGCTTGTCACCGTTTTTAATTTTATGCTTGTTAGCACAATGACTAAAAAAATTGTCAATGGATCTTCATGAAATTAATAAGAGTTGTTTGTAATGTTAAATGACAAATGATTAAATTTTTGGTGATGATCGGTTGGTCCGTTTGTGAGTTTGACTGAAGTTAGTTAGCAGCATAACTCAAAAAATTATGAACAGTTCTTCAGAAAAACTTACTGAAGCTGTTAACAATGTTGAAGGGAAGAAATGAGTAGATTTTGGTGCTGATACAAAGAATATCACGGTCTCAGAAACAATTTTAATTTTTCGTAACCGTTGCTTTGCTCGGTGGAGGTATGCGCTCTCAGAGTGCACTAGTTGCATATTCAGCGGCTAGCTAATCCTGAGATCTGCAAAGCATCGTTCTTATTTCATGCAGCACGTGTCAGGGTCAATCCAGCTTTCTCGGTGGTGGCGACAGACGAAAGCCGGTAAGTTCTACCCGCACATAGGGCGCGGCCCCCCGAGGTTAAAAAGGGCGGGCCATATGTAAGGTACCTTTTTAAAAAAAATTATACCATTAAAACTAAAAATAGTAAAGCAATTTTTTTGCAAATGAAAGAGGAGATTTAAAAGTTTTATATTAGAATAATGCAACACATTCATGTATGAAAAACAATATCCTTTAAATTACCTCCATTATTGGCCAAACTATCGCGAGCTCTTGCAACGGTGCTGTTCATTACTTTCTCTAACGTCGCTGTTGAAATGTTGTTCATCTGCTGGCTGATGTTTCTTTTCAGCTGCTGCAAGGCTTCAGACATATCAATGTTGACTGGTGGAGATCGGGGTGGCCACAATAGGTTGCCAAAACGAGACATCAATTTGTTTGTAAAAATTGTCAACATTTGATTTGTTGCTGTATGCGCTGTAGCTCCATCTTGTTGGAAAAACGTATTTTCTGTGTTGCTGTCTTCAATTACAGGTAACAAATATTCTTGAATCATCTGTCTATGGCGGTCTCCATTAACACAAATTTCATCACCGTTAACATTATGTGGTCCAAGAATCCGCGAAGACGTGATGCCACACCATACTGTTGCTTTAGCTGAGTGAAGTGGACGTTCATGAATTAGCCTTGGATTTTCAGGAGCCCAAAATCTACAGTTTTATTAATTAACAAAACCATCGACGTGAAAGTTCGATTCATTGGTCATGATTAGATTCTACACAAACTCTTCATTTTCTGCCAGCTGCAAAAACCTATTGGCAAAATCTAACCGTTTTTAGAGACCGCTAGAGACAGATGATTCAAGAATATTTGTTTCCTGAAATTGAAGACAGCAACACAGAAAATACGTTTTTCCAACAAGATGGAACTACAGCGCATTCAGCAACAAATCAAATGTTGATGACAATTTTCCCCAACAGATTGGTTTCTCGTTTTGGCAACCTGCTGTGGCCACCCCGATCTCCAGATTTAAGCGCTCCTGCTTCCTTTCTCTGGGGATACATAAAGGCAAGAGTCTACATTGATATGTTTGAAACCTTGCAGCAGCTGAAAAGAAACATCAGCCAGGAGATTAGCATTCCAACAGCGACAGTAATGAACAGCACCGTTGCAAGAGTTCGCGATTGCTTGGCCAATAATGGAGGTCATTTAAAGTATATTGTTTTCCATACTTAAATGTGTTGCATTATTCTAATATAAAACTTTAAAATCTCCTCTTTCATTTGCAAAAAAGAACCAAATCGCTTTACCATTCTTAATTTTAATGTTACAATTTTTTTAAAAAGTACCTTACTTATGGCCCACCCTTTATAAAGCCACTGGTGCGGTGCGATAGGCAGTCGAGTCTCTGCCCCAGCTTACACTGGTCCAGTACCCCCACCGGGTTCTCCGTAGGGCCTGCTTGAGCAGCGCCCTGCCTCGCGCGTGCCCCACGGAGTAGAGCTTCGGAGTTCAGGTCCATCGAGTAGTCCTATCATTGCAAGATGCGGGTGCCTCTGAATCTCTGTCTGTCATCTTTTCTACTCACCTTACAATTTCCAGCGCACAGGTTTATTGTTAATCTTGTATTGTTTGGTAGTCAATTCTATAGCTGTTAGCCTATCATGGTGCGTGTCTTCGAAATGCGTTGCCAATTACATTTGGCACTGGTGGAGTTTTAGCATTGGTAGGGACTGAGGTTCATTGCATCCGTATAACCTGCTGATTTTAGATCAGTGACTTCGTGTGGTTTGCTGTTGTTGAGCAAGTACTAGCACTTAGTAATACGAGCATCGTTACTTAGCAAAAGGGTTAGCGGCAAATAATCGTGTCGCTTTGGTCCGTAAATTGCAATTGCAGTTTTTCGTTATTAATAGGAGTTGCCAACAGTTCATGCCGCTAGATAAATTTTGGAGTTCCAAAACTCAATTGCACCGCCTACTGAGTTATTACAGTAATCTGAAATTATCTCTTCGTAGTACAGTATAAGAATTAAACATTACAGTGAGTTATCGTTTGCAACCTTCACGCGTGTATACACTGCCTCTGGACATCCCTGGCGAAGCTAAAGTCTCATCTATTATCACTATTTTATAGAGGCAAGGAGAGCGATTTCATACTATTTAGCGTCGCTCTAGCCTAGAGGCAACCTAATAATCAAAACCTTCCATACACTCTCGAGAGGTGTGGGATTACATCCCTGTTACATTACTGGTATGAGAGTGCTGGAGTGTCACAGCCCTGTCATGCGACTGTTCCGTCTTTGCTAGGGTTACATTGCTGCTTTGACGACGTTAGGTCTTTGCTAACGTTACATCTGAAACCGCAATATTCAAATATCTCTTTCGGGCAGCAGCAGAACAGGAACACTCTCTACCTGCGAAAGCAGATGCAAGCCAATAAGAGCGAGCTTTATGGATTATTTAGTTCTTTAATGACAAAACGCTCGCTTAGTGTGCACCTCGGTCAGTTAGAGAGCGTCATTTCAATCTGGAAAATATGGGAAGCTGTAGTCACTGGACTTGTGTCTCTGAAAACCGCATTTCTTCCAGCCTTGACTTACAGTAACACTCAATGTTACTGGAAGTGCTGCGGGCCAAATTGGCAAAAAAATTCTATCCATCAAAATCCCTGACGGCTACAGCGAAATCTTCTTATAGAAATTGGACACGTACACCCAAATATCCGTACAAACATAACCATATTCGGAGAGGCAATAAAACTTTTATGGGTACAGCAGGCAGCGCTCGATTGAAGTCATTCCGGATGCCNAACCACAGGGGTCTATTATACAAGCTGGAGTCCTTTGGTGTGGGTGGTAGGGTTTTGTCAATCATTCGCGATTTCGTTTCTGAGCGAACGCAGAGTGTGTCTGTTGACGGCGTTTTGAGCACCTCAGTCGGGGTGGTGTCTGGCGTCCCTCAGGGCAGTGTGCTTGATCCGCTGTTGTTTGTTCTCTATATTAGTGACATGATCTCTTCACTCGAAAACACGTTGATCAACTATGCCGACGATTCCACTTTGATGACAGTGATACCTGCTCCTCGCCTGCGTGATGCTGTCGCTCAGTCTCTGAATAGGGATTTATCACGCATTAGCGCATGGTGCTCGGCCTGGAGTATGAAGCTGAATGCAAATAAGACTAAGTCGATATTATCAGTCTGTCTCGGACACTTGTACCGCAGCATCAACAACTGGAGAAAGATGACACTTTACTTCAGGAGTCTAGCTCTTTGGAGATTCTTGGTGTTGTCTTTGATAAGAAGCTTACTTTTGAGCCGCATATTAGGAGGTTGGTGTCACGTGCTTCCACGAAGATTGGGCTCCTGCGTAAGGTGAATTCCGTGTTCGGTGATAGGTTGCCCGCGGATGTTTTTATGCGTTTTTGCTGCCTGTGTTGGAGTATTGCTCACCGGTCTGGGCTTCAGCTGCTGACACTCACTTGCGTCTGTTGGATCGACTTGTTAGTTCAGCCACCAGGCTATGCGCTGATAATGATCTAGTGAACCTGTCCCACAGGAGAAGAGTAGCAGAGCTATGCATGTTTTATAAGGTGTACAAGAATGAGAGGTATTGGTTGTATTCTTCTCTCCCTGCCCTCAAGGTTTGTGTGAGAGCGACTCGTGCTGCGTGCGGACCGCACTCCTGCACTTTGGATGCTCAGATGTGGAACTAATCAGTTTTGTCGGTGCTTCGTGCCCTGGTCGGCTAAGGTTTGGAATTTGTTGCTGGCACCGGCTTCTGGTCGTATTGGCCTGTAGGCGTTCAAGTCAGCTGTTAATGGTTTTTTGCTGGATTTCATTTAGCAGCGTTTTGGGCTTTCCGGTGTTGCAAGATGCTTCACTTGGGTTGTATTACCTGTCCGTGGGAGCTCAAGCATGAAGTTTTAATAATAATAATAATAATAATTCAGCTGCTGTAAGGTTTCAGGCATATCAATGTAGACTCTTGCCTTTAAGTATCCCCAGAGAAAGAAATGAGGAGCGCTTAAATCTGGAGATCAGGGTGGCCACATTAGGTTGCCAAAACGAGAAACTAATCTGTTTTGGGAAAATCGTCTTCAACATTTGATTTGTTGCTGTATGCGCTGTAGTTCCATCTTGTAGGAAAAACGTATTTTCTGTGTTGCTGTCTTCAATTTCAGGAAACAAATATTTTTGAATCATCTGTCTCTAGCGGCCTCTAAAAATCTAACCTATGGACTACCAAAAGCGGTTAGATTTTGCCAATAGGTCTTTGCAGCTGGCAGAAAATCAATGTTTTGTGTAGAATCTAATCATAACCAATGAATCGAACTTTCACGTTGATGGTTTTGTTAATCAACAAAACTATAGATTTTGGGCGCCTGAAAATCCAATGCTAATTTATGAACGTCCACTTCACTCAGCTAAAGCAACAGTATGGTGTGGCATCAGGTCTTCGAGGATTCTTGGACCACATAATGTTAACGGTGATAAAATTTGTGTTAATGGAGACCACCATAGACAGATGATTCAAGAACATTTGTTATCTAACATTGAAGACAGCAACACAGAAAATACGTTTTTTCAACAAGATGGAGCTACAGCGCATACAGCAACAAATCAAATGTTGACAATTTTTACAAACAGATTGATTTCTCGTTTTGGCAACCTACCGTGGCCACCCCGATCTCCACCAGTCTACATTGATATGTCTGAAACTTTGCAGCAGCTGGAAAAAAAAATCTGCCAGGAGATCAACAACATTTCAACAGCGACGTTAATGAACAGCACCGCTGCAAGAGCTCGCGATTGCTTGGCTAATAATGGAGGTCATTTAAAGTATATTGTTTTCTATACTTAAATGTGTGGCATTATTGTAATATAAAACTTTAACATCTCCTCTTTCATTTGCAAAAAAAAAAACCAAATCGCTTTACCATTTTTAGTTTTGATGCTACAATTTTTTAAAAGGTACCTTACTTATGGCCCACTCTTTATAAAGCCACTGGTGCGGTGCGATAGGCAGTCGACTCTCTGCCCCAGCTTACACCGGTCCAGTACCCCCACTGGGTTGTCCGTAGGGCAGCGCCCTGCCTCACGCGTGACCCACGGAGTAGAGCTTCGGAGTTCAGGTCCATCGACCGGTCCCATCATTGAAAGATGCAGGTGCCTCTGAATCTCTTTCTGTCATCTTTTCTACTCACCTTACAATTTCCAGCTCACAGGTTTATTGTTAATCTTGTATTGTTTGGTAGTCAATTCTATAGCCGTTAGCCTATCATGGTGCATGTCTTCGCAATGCGTTGCCAATGACATTTGGCACTGGTGGAGTTCTTGCATTGGTAGCGACTGAGGTTCATTGCATCCGCATAACCTGCTGATTTTAGATCAGTGACTTCGTGTGGTTTGCTGTTCTTGAGCAAGTACTAGCGCTTAGTAATACGAGCATCGTTACTTAGCAAAAGGGTTAGCGGCAAATAATCGTGTCGCTTTGGTCCGTAAATTGCAATTGCAGTTTTTCGTTATTAATAGGAGTTGTCAATAGTTCATGCCGCTAGCTAAATTTTGGAGTTCCAAAACTCAATTGCACCGCCTACTGAGTTATTACAGTAATCTGAAATTATCTCTTCGTAGTACAGTATAAGAATTAAACATTACAGTGAGTTATCGTTTGCAACCTTCTCGCGTGTATACACTGCCTCTGGACATCCCTGGCGAAGCTAAACTCTCATCTATTATCACAATTATATAGAGGCAAGGAGAGCGATTTCATACTATTAAGCGTCGCTCTACCCTAGAGGCAACCTAATAATCAAAACCCTCCATACACTCTTGAGAGGTGTGGGATTACATCCCTGTTACATTACTGGTATGAGAGTGCTGGAGTGCCACAGCCCTGTCATGCGACTGTTCCGTCTTTGCTAGTGTTACATTGCTGCTTTAACGACGTTAGGTCTTTGCTAACGAACATCTGAAACCGCAATATTCAAATATCTCTTTCGGGCAGCAGCAGAACAGGAACACTCTCTACCTGCGAAAGCAGATGCAAGCCAATAAGAGCGAGCTTCATGGACTATTTAGTTCCTTAATGACAAAACGCTCGCTTAGTGTGCACCTCGGTCAGTTAGAGATCGTCATTTCAATCTGGAAAATATGGGAAGCTGTAGTCACTGGACTTGTGTCTCTGAAAACCGCCTTTTTCCAGCCTTGACTTTCAGCAACACTCAATGTTACTGGAAGTTCTGCGGGCCAAATTGGCAAAAAAATTCCATCCATCAAAGCCGACTGCCGATGTCGCTTTAGAAGAATATCTTTAACCTGTGCATGTGGGTTTATAGGCATGTTTGTATTGGTATAAGCCTCTCCGTTATTTTGAAAATACCCATGTCGTCCGTCGCGAGCTAACTTCAGTAAGGCCTACGCAAGGGGCTAACGCAGGGGCTCCTAACCAGTGGCTCGTGACCTCTTGAGGAATCCTGAGGTCTTGGTTGAGGCGGAGTGGCGTTGCCCTGCTAGAGGTAGCTGAGGATAATATTGATTTCAGCTCATAAATTGCATTTTTATTTCTGTACATACTTCCTTGGTTGTTTCAGTGCAAGAAAAGTTTGAACAGTGACACAGATGACATAGGAGATGTCTGACTGCGCGCCAGAACGTGTAAGAACCCGAGCAAATGGGTATGTGCGTCTGCAAGTGTGGTATCTGTACAAGCAAGCATGCGAGTGTAGGCGCAAATACGTATGCTTGAGTGTCTGTTTAGCTGAGCCTTTAACCTTACTGTGGCCAAATTAGGTATTAGGTATTATAAGAAGATTTAAGCCTCCCTAAATAAATACTAAGCTCTTCTAAGAGAGGAAAAGGAAGGGACATATAGTATGTCGATAGAAAAACGGGGAACCCATGCACGAAGGTGTTCCCACNGATCAACGCGCATGGGAACAGCAAGTCGGGAAAGAAGAGGAAGAACAGACAACAGTGAGATCAGTAGGAGTATGAAAGTGGAAGGAAGCAAAGTGGGCACGAAAGACAGACGTCCCGAAGGCCTAACTAATGGCTAAGATAACTGTGGCCAAATTCAACTTAGATTTTTTATAGTTAATAATGGCAATGTTTCCAGTATCTTCCATGGGGATGCTTGGGGTGACACTATAAAGTACGTCTGTACAGTTAGTCGTAGGGTTGCTTTTAGATATTTTTTCTCTCCTTCACAGGCAATAAATGCATATTAGCTGCTGAAAGTATGGGGGCCTCAGATTTAAGTTGTTTGAAGTAAGGTCGCGAGAGCAAAATCGCAAATAACCGCTGCGTTTGTTACTCTGAAAATTTTGCCAGCAGTTTTTTTATAGTCATCCAAAAGTTCTGCCAGTTTCTGGTACTCTTTGAACTTGAACAATACACGAGTTACAACTAAACAAATAATAAGAAGTATTTGCAATTGGTATACTCTTGCATGAGCCGAGTTCCCTAGCGAAACGGTTAAGGGAACTGAAAACTCCACTCCAAGAGAGCAAAACGATAACACCAACGAAGCACCAGGCATAGCATGATACATAGCTATCAAATCTGCACCCGTGCACTCCCACAGTCCCGACACCAATAAGTTGCCTCACTTAACTCTTAATTACATGCAATCAAAGAGCATCCAACAACTCGCGGCAGCAATTTCTGCTTGCAGCAAACCAGTTAGGCGCAATCGCCGGTTCATCTCACGCTAACTGGCGGCGTAAGCAAGTGTGACAGGCAGCGCGCTGCAGGCAGTCGTTTTCTTCAATACCAGGGAGAGCACTCGGCCGCGCAGCTTGAATAACCTAAACTGCCTCAGTCCAAAACAACGTTAAGTGTCTTTGATTCTTCCCAAATATAACGGAACGCTAAGCCGCACAGCTTAAATAACGAGGCATCTAAACTGCCTCAGTCCAAAACAACGTCAAGTATCTTTGATTCTTCCCAAATATAACGGAACGCTAAGCCACAGCTACAGCTTAGAGCACAAGAGGCCTACACTGCGTTCAGACGAACACAGAAGTGTTTTGTACTATCTCCCAACACGCTGGGGCTCTTAGCACCCCGCCTTACCTAAGTAAACGACAAATCAACTAAACTGTTTGCAGGCGAACACTACGCTAAGAGTCTGATTTTGCCAGCGTCGCGAGTTGTATTAACGGTAATAGAGAATAGGTGCTGCAGGTGAAGATAAAATATAAGAGGTGATACATAATACAGTCTCCTATATGTAGAACATTAAATTTTGAAGTTGTGATCTCATGGTAAATTTTTGTATTTGAAAGTCAATAGCTATTATACTGCATTCATTATTATTTTTTATATTACTCATATTTTCTTGATTTAGTCAAGGACACTATTATAAATTTTCCAGAATTCTCAGCTCTCGACACGCGATCAAGCAACAGAAACCATCGGGTCTTCAGCACTAAAAAGCAGAAGACAATTGATAATAGCTGCAGCAGTTCGATGAAACTTAAACTAATTGACTTAGACAGTAATGTGACGTTTGGTGCAATGGCCTGCGTCATTCGATAGCTTTCTTCCCTGCTTCTTCACATCTTGTCAGTAACTGCGGTGTGTCGAACCTCTGCATGCATGCGTTCAATCGGGTGCGTGAGTACGTCAAATTTAGCTTCAAATACCAATAATATTATTCTGTTTGTGGTTCTCGACGTACGTCCATCTGTCGGTCTGCACGTTACAATCTGGGTTACACTACACTATCGAGTGTTCAACTTGGTGCGGGATGTGCAGCCCCGGCCGCACGACGTCTTGATAGTTGTTATTATATTGAGTAGTGTCAGCCACAGTTTCCGCAGCAAAAACGATTTCACAGAGGAAGAAAGAAGGGGCATACACTGTGTCGATAGAAACGTGGAACCCATGAACGAGGGTGTTCCCACACAGGATCAACACGCATGTGAACAGCAAGTCGGGAAAGAAACGGACAAACAGAAGAAAGTATATGCAGTAGGAGTATGAAAACGGAAGGAAGCAACGTGGGCACGAAAGATAGACGTTCCGAAGGCCCAGCTAAGGCTAAGGTAACCTCCAAGGTCCTTTGGGGTCGCTGTTCCCAATTACAAAGGGTGCGCGAACCTAACAAACCAAATCTATGATGAACTAACCTATGACCCCTGAGAGGTCGGACTAATACGGTAATATCTAAAGTCGGTAGAACAGATACGGTAGTATAAACGACGTACGAGCTGCGTATCTTCGCATCAAGTTGTGGGTGTGATTGTATAGTTCGACCACGGCATTCCATAGGAGAACACAGAGCATCACTGATGCAGTCTCCGGAAGATACAGGCTGGGAGTCAGTATAAAGTGGCGGCTACTCACATGACATAGATATCCTGCCTGACTAGGAATATATTTACCTACAGCAGAGCTAAAATGAAAAATCCGGGTATCACTTGAAACTGAAGCTTTTAGTCAGTGGAATTAGATAGGCCTCCGCTAGTAGGTAGTTCTTTAACGTACATTTTTAATTGAAAGGATTTATCATAAAACAATGTTCAGAGATCTCTTGCCAACACATTTAAGCTTCGCAGATTTTTCAAAAATGATTATACCACTCCTGTAATTTTATTCGTGATAGTTATATAGCACAGCACACACATGAAGTCATCCAGAAAAATAAAATTATGTATGCGTCGAAATAACCAGTTCAAGATAACCGGGGAAAGCAGAAACCCAAATCAGGGCCTCTGCAGGCAAGAGTAGGAGCAGCGAGCGGCACACAAGCATACGTGAAGCTTTCAATAGCTTTAGCTGCGCGCAAGACTTCACGAAGCTACAACCAAATAGTAACGGTAAAGACTGGGCAAAATATCAAGTAATCCGACAGTGTGATGAGGATCGAGAACTGGAAGAGGGTGAGCCCTGTGCCAATGGCTGTCACTAAAATAATACATGTTTGCTGGAGGACTGAGAATATGAAGTCGACCTATCTCTTATTATGACAAGTCCTTAAGGGCTAATGTACTAACGTAGCACAAGCACATCTCTTGAAGTTGTGAAGCGGAACTAGGAGATTAGATCTCAGAACTGTATGTAGCTATGCGAGTAGTACAGAACCATACACCATAGCTTACAAATAGCTCCGTTTCCTGGTCTACAATAGTGTGTAATAAGAACTAGACTACGTACCTCCATGTCTCCAGAGGAGCCCGCTGTGGTGTGCTTGTTGTACGGCGTGCAGCTGTAGCGACCCTGGTGGCTCTGGTTCACCTGCACAGCGACCACATAAATCAGCTAACCATTTGAACTCTCAAGATACCATAGCTCTAAAGATAAGGACGATCTTTTAGTAATGAGCGGCGTCTATTTTCTCAGAGGCGCTACTGCTCCAACAATGGGAAATATCACCCTTAGCAATTTCACAGTTCCATCAGATTCAGCATTAATGAAAGCCTACCTAGACACCAGAGAGTATTTCAATAGACGGAAGGGAAACTAAAGGAAAATACGGAAGCAATTGCACAGCGCATGGGAGCAAAAAGCTAAGAGAGTATAAATAAATACGTACAGAATGTCATTATTATCTTGGAAATTTAACCATCCCAGACACAATAACAGTAATTCAGAAGTTAGTCAGAACGATGGATAAATTAATTTCTGTTTTTTTTTCAGTAATATATCGCGGGCATACAGTTTCCGTTCATTCAAGTAAGAACAGGTAGGTCCCTAACACGCAGCGAGCTCGTCACCAAGAATGTCTGCGAGATGATTGTCTCCCAGGTAGTCACGGCGTTCTACAGAATGGGTGGAACACTGAAGCACTTTGTGCTCAACAGTGAGTGATACTAGGCAGTCCATACAAAGTGGTGGATTATCGCCATTCATCAAGTAGCTGTTGAGTCAGTTCCATACGACCAATTTTCAATCTACAGAGGTTGACCTCTCAAGATCATTGGTCGAAACCAGATGAGTTAAGAGCATTAGTGTTGGGCAGAACTTATTTCTTTTTCTGAGGTATTACCTACACCACTCTGCTGGCCATCGCTTCCAAGCGGTCGTTCGAATGAGATGCTTCAGATCAGACGTCGGTAGATGTAAAGGAGTTGTGAGTTCACGGGTCAGCTGCCATGCAAGCGGCAGCATCCACACGGTCGTTATTAGTAATGCCTGAGAGACTGGGTATCCAGCAAAGAGTAACTTGAACAGAGTCGTCGGATGTGGGTTTGAATATCTCCCACAAATAGGTTATCATTAAAGCTCTTCTTAATGGAAGTAATACTGATAAGCGATTTAGCAGTGATGGTAACATTTACTGCAGGAACCTGTGAAGTACTGATTAAGTTTTCACGAATTACAACGAGTTCAGATGTGTATCCAGGTAAATAAGGTTGAACGCCGCTCGTAATTGGATTGTTTTCCCCACCTCGTAAGAAAGCGAATCCAACGCCACCGCGAGTCTTTGAGCCATCCGTAAACTGACGAACTGTTTGGGCATAATTCAGAGATGTCAATTCAAGAGTATCCTCCATTTAGATGAAGAGAGTTCACTCTTCCTGGCGCACGTCAGTTCATGGCAACTATCAATGCTTACTAGGATCCAAGTAGGGTCCTCTGCGATTGAATCTGGTATATCTGGTGTTCTTTTGAAGAAAGAGTTATTGTGGGTGTTAGCATGTCATCTTCAGTTCCCTCTCATCAAATCGTAGAGCTCTTCCATATAGCGGGTGGTGGGAACAAGCAAGAAGTTTAGGTTAGTAGCGCAAAGTTTTGTCTCTTGATATGTAGGTATATAATGATCGCAGACTCGAGTCATCATGTAGACTTGGTATAGAGGAAAATTTCAGTGCTCGTTTGGCAATTCGAATGCCAGAATGTAGAATGGTGTTAAGCCGCTTCAAGCTAAAACCAGATGCAGATATGAAAGCTTCAGACCCATAATTCAGTGTTGCTTTTACCAAAATATGACATGACCGGAGGAGGCTCTTGCGATTGGCGCCCCAGCTTCTATGGGAAAGATACTTAAAGAGGTCTAATGTCTTAAAGCACGACTAGCTGAGACCTGTGGCACGTGGCATTCAGGTCATTCCATTGTCTATCACGAAGCCCAGATATCGATGTTGCCCAACACAACAAAGTTCACCGCCATCCAACGTCAGTACCCCTGCTGGTGTCAAATATGCATGCACAGTTTTCTCCGGTACAAAGTTGAAATTATTTTTGCATCAACTCGTGAAGACTGTTAAAGGTTCCTTAAATCAAACGTTGTGCAGATCTCCAACGGGAGCTGTGCGCGCACACAGCTAAGTCTGTAAAGTGTTTTCTTTTCGCTCAATAAAGAAAACTTTTACGGGAACTATAGTAAATCTTTTTATGGAGAAAAAGTTCCTACACGAATGTATGTCTCGCGTAAAACCAGTAATGCTTGTATTTTAATTAGCAGGTAGTGCATCACATTACTTGCGCAGCGATTCTCAGCCTCATCGCGCTGAAGCTCGCGCATTTTACCACAGCACTGCTGCTGAAACGTCCAAGTAGAACTGTGCGCTACTACCGGTCATGAAAGAGGGAATAAAATATTTTTTTGAGATGGAAAAGAAAAGAGAAGAAGACAAAAGAAAGAGATACCGGCGGGGAGGGTCTCTCCCGCGGGCTAGGTCGCTAACCGCCGTCGGCAGTCCATCTCCTGGAGCAGAAGGAAAAGCAAAGAAAACCTACCAAACTTTATAAACTAATATTAACAGTAGGAACTGCGGCCTGACCAAAGTCCCTCAAGATAAGGTATTAAGGTTACCCCCTAAAAGGATTAAACACCACTAGAGCATTCACTTGAGAGGACGGCGCCTTGTTAATGCGTTACGTACTTCTCATGAACAACCCGCTCCCTCTCACTAGCTGGAAAGCCACAGCCACAGCTTCTTTCCCGATAACGCATTTCAGTAGATTACGCGTAATTCGTCCACATCGGGACCTTCGGCTTTGGACATTATAACCGACTAGCCATACAAAGCGAAGTGAAAAATTTTAGAGAAGTCTGTGCTAAAATATTGGCTAATAAGCACAGTTTCACAGCCAAAGAAAAGTTTTTATCTTGTATGCAATTACCGAGATAAAATAACATATATTGTACCTAATTTAAGGGAACGAAATAGACAGACACACCTTACTTCGAAGTCGAAATAACTTGATGATACAAAGGTAATGCAATGCAACCCGCATATAAACTGGCTCGACTTTTATTCTAATAAATGTCCCCTTATACCATATAGTTTTATATAATTTAGAAATTACTTGAATTTGAATATTTTATACTTTAATTGTACGCATAGTAATGATACTGAATTTGTTCGTAGAAACAGAAAACTAGCCACTGTACGCGACGCTATTTCGTGTATAATCCTTCGCATTTGATCCCATCGCAGCAGAATTGGTCTCTTCATGCTGCTGATCGTTTAACTGCGGGTTAAACTGATCGTCTGCACCACTATTTCACGGAATTTACCGGGAATTGTTTTTGGTTCCCGAGAAATCCTGGTAACTAATCAAGAGTCCTGGGTGCGGCTCGTGCACCTAGTGTTGAAGATTACCTTAACGGGATTTCTCGGGAGCCAAAAACAATTCCCAGGAAAGTACTTTAGGAGCTGATCCCTGATTTCCCGGAATAGGAACCCCCAGCATACCTCATACTGCAACTCAATAAAATGTACGGCCAGAACCAGCCCCCACAACCTGTGGAAGTTACGCACCCTTTACCAGCCTCCAGGACAGCGGAAGATATTTTCAACTAACTAAATGTAAAATTAAACATAGTTTCTGACGTACGGTAGCTAATACTATAAAATGTTGCGTCACGGGGTTAATAACTCTTCTCAGGCAATTCAATGTTAGAGAGAAAAAAAACAACTTCCACCACGGCACAGGATTCTGCATCCTCCGGGAACTGCAAGCTACAGTATCAAAGCAACCTGACTGGTGCACTGCCCGCTGAAGCCAAACTACGAATAAAAAGATGGTAAAACTGAAGTCACAAACCAAATTGAGGCAGCAGCAGCAGCAGCGTCGTAGTGCAATAGCAACTCGTTCAAAAAGAGGAAACACCAAAGGTCCCCTCGGTTCGTATGGTAAAAATGTCGTTGTAAGATGACATAGTAAATTCATGACAAGCCTGCAGCCATCATAAATCAGCAGCGGCTCTTGACAGCGGCCGCGGCCCCGACAAAAGATCGATGAAAACATTGGCAGTGAGCAGAGCAAACAGTCCTGAAGCTAAGAGGCTTAGCGACGGCAAATAGACACAGTGCCGGCCGATCGCCACATGCGATCATCTCCAAAAGCCGATCACCAGCCGAGTCTTAGCTTAGTCTATGTACACCACGCAGTTCAAAACGAAAATGTTCATGCAAAAAATGCCTACTTCTCGCTAACAGCAAGCGAGAGCAGGGCAGAATAGAAGAAGCGAAGTGCACACCAGAAGCTGTCATAGTAACAGGTGGTTCATTTTCTGGTCTATGTTTATCAGTATACTCTCTGCACTGTGTTGTACTCTGTATTCTGACTGTACCATGATGGAGTTACGGAGTAGGAAAATAGGGTAAATTCCGACTCGGACTCCTGGGACTATCTGGTATCTGACTCCGACTCGGTGAACAGAAAATACCTACATCCTTAAAAAAGTTAGCATAAGCAAGAACCAGCGAAGTCCGACTCAGGCTCCATGGGGATCCGATTCGACTCTACGGAAAAAATAAAACTAACATTTTTCCTCTAGATCGAGCAACGACAGAAATTTCATTAGATTATAATCAAGGCAATGTGGCACATTCCAGGTCATTTGATACTACTTTGTGCTGCCACTGCAAAATAGCAACGTGACCGATGAGCAGGCACGTGCCAGCAAGGGATTAATGTCTCTGGTCTCAAAGAAAGTCAACAACAAGCCGCTTCTCTCGGCAATTGCTTCAAGATTTTTTTCCACGGACTCAATGTCGTGAGAGAAGCTGCTTAAAGTTTTAAAGTTATGTAAGTTCTTTACGAGTATACCGTTGTAAGCAGGGAAACCCGCGCCGGCAAGGAATCCAACGCCCTCAACGCATCTCACCATATGTGAGAGCACTCAAACAGCGTTCACTACATGACACCAGAATACCACGGTATGGATGGCCCACTTTCCAGGGAGCTCAGGCAATACGATAAACTAAACGACCACGATGAGCACATACGGACTAAAGTAATTGTAGAGACAAAACAAGTCTGACATTAACCTTAAGGTATCGTGAAGCAATAGTCACAAATTTCACTGAATTGCATATTGAGTAACGGTTGTGTGCAACGTCAAAAGCATTGCAGATCTTTTCTCCACCGAACAATGACCAGCGCTGGCATGGGGCATTGGCATCTGTTTCATAAGCACCATCTCCACAAAACGAAGAACGTGCTCTGTGTGTCAAGCCGAATTAGAAACTATTCCAGGCGTAAACAGTTCAAAACGTATGGAAGATCCTGAAACTTTCATCGCGGCAGTCATCTAAAACAAACATAAAAGTAAGGAAAGCAGCAGATAGCACAAGTAATAACTGAAGCTGGAAACATTTTTATACAAGCTGTCTCACGAGGATGATTGACGCACTGTAAAAAGAACTACAAAAGTCTAATCCATTCTTCAGTGCAAGAGAGAGGCTGCTGGCCAGACAAACCTTTGTGAAAAGGAGGGAACCATTCCTCAGCTTGACAACTCCTTCTTCATTGTCTGGTTCGAAGAGCCTTTTGTCCTTGATCCAGGTAACGAACTGGACCTCGGGATTGGCTTTGATGTGGCACTTGACGATCCCTTGCTGTCGGAATGGCAGGTACTGCACCGTTGGGGTGTACGTCACCCGCGCAGGATCTGCGGTAATTGGAACTCTTAGTTAGCTTTGCAAGCGACCGAAGAATCGTGTGGGATGTTGAGCAAACATCAGTCGAGTGGCGCAATATGCAACGAGTGCAGAATAGAGCAGCATATGCAGGAGAGACTGCGGAGTGCGTCACTCCTGCAGCAAGTGCTGGAATGTTTGAGCAAACTGCAAAGTTTATCACTTGTGTCACATTTCGGATTTTAGAAAATTCAACTTACCAAAAATCACTGCTGTATGACTAGCCCATCTTAATGATAACAACAGTGTCCAACCTTTACAGGAACAATGCGTCCCAGAGTATGCTGGTCAGTTACACACAGACTGCATTCGCAAGAAGCACAGATCGTTAGGACCGTGATGACTGCATAGGTTCTACAGCTGAGAGAGTGGCAAGCCTAACGGTGAACCCAGTAACATGTCAGGAAGCCACGGGCACAGAAATAGAGCAGGCAATCCAGCGATTTGTCCGCTACGGAATATAGTTCTCAAACGGACCCCGTATTTCAGAATGGGACCCAATGGCTCGAGAAACAGTAGTGACCTCTTTACTTCACCAACTTATCATTGGAATGAATTGCTCCTCACACTGAAATAGTCCAGGATTCATTACCGGAGCACACTTCTGTAACTCATGTCGCATGTCTATTGGTGCCATTGCCCGCCTTCTAACAGAGCTTCTCAAGCGCTTCAGTTCCCAATTGTTCGCTGCTTGAACTATCAATGAGGAACAAAAATCTGTGTTATGATAGACCCTGGCGCGTACCCACTGCACAACATCTCGCTCATTACTGCACACTGAACAGCAGCTGGACTACCGGCAGAAGCAATAATGTCGACGTTGTTCAAATGCTGCAGTGGGCAGCTATCCCGGTTCATAGGGTAACATGTCTAGTACCCGTCCACCATGCTAGAAGCCGTCCACTTGGCTTTAAAAACTTCCTCTGTGAAAACTAGCAGTACTAGGGAGCCGTAGATAGGCTTAAACTGTAAAGTACTACTTAGCCTACGGTTTAAACCTACGTACGGCTTTCTAGCACTGCTAGTTTTCACACAGGAAGATTTTAAACCAAGTGGACGGCTACTAGCATGGTGGACGGGTACTAGACATGATACCCTATCGCAACGGCTAACAAACTTCACGCGAAACTTCTCGCGTTAGGATGTTGCCAGTCTCTCTGAAAACTGGCTGCGGAGTTGAAAGCCCTCAGTAAGTTTTCATACTGGTACGGTATATAAGATAGTTTAATTAATCCTCCGTAAATCAGTACTAAGCTTTTCTAAGACAGGAAAAGGAAGGAGCATATAGTATGTCAAGATAAATGAGGAACCCACGCACGAAGGCGTTCCCACCACACAGGATTAACGCGCGTGGACAGAGAAAGTCGAGAAAGAAGAGGAATAACAGAGGAAAGTAAAATCAGTAGGAGTATGAAAGCAGAAGGAAGCAAAGGGGACACGAAAGACAGACGTCCCAAAGGCATAGCTAATGGCTAACGTACTACACAATCCCTCTGGGGTCGCTGCTCCTTATAACATAGGATGGACGAACCTAGCTAATCTAACCCTAAGGAGTATGGGCCATCTTATGCCCCCTGAGGGGAGTTATAATACTGTACCACATCGGAATGCAACTGCAGATCTGTTATGCTTTAGACTTGATCGTACACATTCTCCCAGTTTAATATTCCCGACCCACAACGTTCGCTGCACTTACAAGAGGAAGAAACAAGGAACATGTGTCAAGGTATTTATGATATCAAGGCAAACACGGCACTCATGCAAAGGGAGATCAAACGGAGAAAGAACAGGAAGAGCTGCAAAGAGGCAGCGCTAAAAGATTAAGCTTTGTCGGCTTCGATATAATAGCAAAAATATCTACTACTATACTCCTGGTTCTAACAGTTCAACTCAAATATTGTCCAGCCCCTTCAGTTGAGTTCCAAAATATTGTGACCCAAGTCATCAAGCGATGGCAAGAGGTGCTGATTCTTAATTAACAGATTCTATCGAGAAGTACCTTAAATGTGGCGCTCTATTTCCGATTTCAAAGAATGCTCACATATTACTTTTTGATATTAGTTACTGATACTCAAATCAAACCCACATAAAAACAAGACCATAAAGAAGAGCTTGTCACTTGCTGCTACTCGGAATCACAGGCAGTGAGTTGACTCAACGGCATTCTATCACAAGGAATTCGTAACTTCCACACCTATTGTTATTGTAATTCTGGAGACCGTTTTCGTGAATCATGTCCATTTTCAAAGCAGGACGCTTTTATTTTTTGCAGACCATCAGTGTTATTTCTATTGGACGTCCGCTGAGATAATTCGCGCCATTTCATAGAAGACTAATAGCGAAAAGGATATGAAAATCACACGGGCTAACTACAGTGGCGGCCTTAATGGTTCGGACACCTAGAAACTCATCAGAAAATCTTTAAATACTTCAGTATTATTGAAGGCATTGACAATAGTGTAATTTGACACAAGTTGAGCAACATGTCATTGCTAAGTTGTGTTAAAATTTCAGCTGTTCGGGATAAATAAAACAAGAGTTAAAAGCAAATGAATTATAATAGAAAGAATTGATCTGGACAAAAAAGTTCGGACACTTATTTTTCCATCTTATTTTAGAAAAAAACAATGCTGCCACAGAAAGAGTTATGTAGATTGGGTTAAACACACTTGCAGTCATTATCGATGCAACATCCGCTCTATCAACATGCCTCGGGGAGTCCCTACACCTTCTTCTATTCGTGAGTTTAAAAAGTTCGG
>LQNS02015106.1:12788207-12807997 GCA_001587735.2 Parhyale hawaiensis
TCCACACGACTTTTGGCCTGACACCATTACGAGGGTAACGACAGGACCCAGTCCACACGACTTTTGGCCTCATACCATTACGAGGGTAACGACAGGACCCAGTCCACACGACTTTTGGCCTCATGCCACGACAATGGTAACGGGTGGTCTAGCCTACACGACCTGCAAGTTCTCAGCAGCATACACACATTAGGGTGCGTCGAAAAGATTTTCCGATCGATTTTTAGTCATTATTGATCTAACACATAAAAACGTACGAGTCTTCTCATGTTAAAGAAGGTAAAGGTATGGTGTAAGTTTGCCCGTCCGACTTGCGTGTCTGTTCGTCCGTCCAAATGCTTTCGTATCAGGCCGGCGATGATGGCGTCCGGTTCTCGTCGAAGGTGCAACGTTCCAAAAAGTGGAAAAATTACCTGAGCGGCACTTCAGACCAAACTGCTAAAGCTAGCAAGTGGCAGTCGCAGGACACATGCACTATACCGTGAACCATGATCCAACAGGGGGATTAGCTAGCTCCGAATAATGTAAGTTAAGGCGTACGCAATGGTACAAACAGTCACATCAACTGGACACTTCGATTTTAAGGGCAACTCTGAGCTAGTGACACTAAATTTGGCACGTCGGCACATCAATGGAGCTCGATGCGCACTATCACACGGTATATTAATATGATCGGGTGCATGGTGCAAGAGCAAACTATTAGAATGTATTTGTACGGCTAATTTTCAGGGTGTTGTCTGATTTCACAAAGCTTTGAGCAATTAGTGGGAAATTTGACACGCATAATTACTTATGGCGATCCATATGACAGGTGACCGTGTCATCCACATGAGTTCCCTCTCGTATTGCCAATGCGACGCGTACACACAACATGGCAACTGTGGGGTAACGGAAGATATTCCACTGGGATTCTAGCCGCTATCTTTTGCAACATTGCAGTGATGATTGCAACTGGGCGCAGCAGTACTAAAGGTTGTGGCAATGCACAGTTTAGCAATTTCGCCCCAAAGGTAATGAGAGTTATCCTTTGGTCTCGTCTTCCCCCTCTTCTGCTGCCAGAGAATTTAAAACATCTCAATTTGGTTTCCAATTACCGTAGAGTATTCAGCCAAATCGGTTTCTAATACTAGAATTTTATCAAATACAGCCACGTAACGTATTAATTATCACATGTTTAGCCAATAAGTCTTGCACAATCGCCCAAAAGCAACTGGAAGTCTAGGTGCACAACACCCGAGGACCTATCAGTTTGAATGATTTGAACGATCCCACATGACGTATTCAGTTGAACGATACACTCGAAGTTTAGGTGCATCCAAACTCAAGGCAAACACGCTGACTTCCAGTCTCCACACTGAAAATCTCCGCGTCAGACCGGAAAAATAACGCCGAATTATAATGGCCCTAACATAACTATTTTGCACTTCTCCCGTCACCAGCATTTTGTAACATTATGGCGACAGTTTTGGAATCAACAGTCTTAAAGCCTCGGCTCTGTTGTAATGTACTATTTTCTTCAGAGCCTACGTTCCCACTAGCGCCTGAAGTAGCAGCATACTGGACTTTGCGTCTGTCAATTGCAAAACAACAATGGTATAGCTACGGTCAAGTTGACCGCACACCCCTACTGGAAAACCCACACGCACTGGTTCATGCTGCAGATATAGGCCAACCGAACCCAGTGAAGTGTATGGCTGCAGTCGACTGAAGGCTCATATGCAACAGCCCGTTTTCCACCGACCTCTGCCATTTCTGGGCGAGGTCGGTGCCCCCGCGGCAGCTGTGCAGGTAGTAAATGTTCAGTAGGAGAACGTCAAGCGCTGTAAGAGCTCGCTAGCCTGGGCAGTTATTCTTCTCTGCAACGTCCAGTGACATGATCTCAGCACTCGAGCGCGCCGCTAACTGGGGTAATGGCGAAGTATGTGCTCGTATGAGCATTAGAATGCTGAGGGGTGCCAATTAAAACCACCAGTTCAAATTAGAGCTATGTTTTACAATAATAAATACGATATAGTTTAAGCATTTAAATAACCAGAAATATATTACAGTTGCCGGCTTCATAACTTTGAGAGATATCGTAGCAGATTACGCCACGTATTGCATTTAAGTGGTAAGTGCTATAAAATGGCAATTAAAATTTCTCCAGTCGCCACGGATATACGATGAGAGATATACGCAAAAAGGTTACGTCTGCCAACTTTGTCCATCTTTTGTTGCGGGGAATCGCGCTCTCATGGAAGACTCCTTCCGGAACCTACTTGCTTCCTTGAAACCACGNTAAGTGCTATAAAATGGTAATTAAAATTTCTCCAGTCGCCACGGATATACGATGAGAGATATACGCAAAAAGGTTACGTCTGCCAACTTTGTCCATCTTTTGTTGCGGGGAATCGCGCTCTCATGGAAGACTCCTTCCGGAACCTATTTGCTTCCTTGCATCCACGGCCACTAACGTTTACTCTGTTTTGTCTGCTCATTCCTGACATGTTATTTCCATGCATGGTTTTGCTTTATGACTGGGTACCTAGTTTTTTTTTTCTTTATATGATCCATGCTCGAATTTTACCGACTTAAACCACCGTAAGTGGCCGGGGAGGCTCAACCCCTACATGATGGAAACCTGAGGTAATTTCTCATACTAACGAAAATACTCCTTAGCTACTGTATTGGTTATGAAAACCAACCTATGTATGAATTCAAATAATGCACAACATTGCCGAGCTTCGGGTTCGCTGCTGAACCTCTAATGAAAATTTCCCGAGAAAACAGTGCATTCATTAATTTTAAAAGTCAAAAAGCGATCTTTTGTATTCAAATATCACTGAGAAAATTTTTGATGCACACAGGCATTTCACATAGAAGCATCGAGATGCACGAAGGTGTTTCATGACGCAGTTTTGTGTGTCATCGCCGCAGAGAGAATAACATATTTCAGTCAGAAAAACATATTTCCGCAAACAGAAAGTGAACCAAAGCTTTGTAGTTTTGTTACACGTGCGAAACGAGACGCGGTTACATACTAACACGCAGATCGCTATTGTAATTCGAAATTTCGTCTCTTCAGGTGCATCAATTTCACCTGTTTCTGATGCATCTTGGTGCATCATCGGCTTTGCCACTAAACCGAAACACATAAGTGCATCAACGTGACCAAGTGCATCATAGGACCCTATATGCATCATCATGATACACTTTCTCGTTCTGATACCTTGCGTGTTTCGGTTTTGGGACCAAAAATGCATGTAAATTTGATGCATCTCAGTGCATCAAAATTTCTCTCAGTGTAGACACCACCAGTAGCAAAAGAGTTTACATAGATGTAATAACATCAACACGAGCTGATGAGGTGGTCAGCATATGGTACTGCGGCCGCTTGAAATGCCCCACGAAGCTGATATTCAGACTGAAATTCTACCGGTCGCAGTCATCCAAAACCGCGACTGCCAACGAAGCACCGGCCATCACGACAGGCCATAGTCATGCTAACAAGCTCTCCTCGATTAGAATCGCTCACAGATTAGAGCGCTGACTAATTTCCTTGCACCGGAGATTGGTTTCCTATACTGGAAGTCATCGACCACAGTTCACTATAAAGCAGTAATTCTATGATGGAGAGATACTCAACAGTATTGTGATGCGAGTCCTGGTTGTAACAGCGTAGAACTGAAGACCTGGCCGAACTTAATTGCAAATTCTCGGCATTATTATATGCATGAATGTTATACTAGCTGACGAACTAAAAGCTTCTGTATCTTTATGGAATGACTTCTGGAGGGACAAAAAGCAAAGATACGAACAGATAAAAATGTGTTCGGTAAGCTAATTGTTCCCGATGATCATTTCACTAAGTTTTGGAACAGACAGAAAACGCGTAGCGTAAAATGAAAGCCAAAGGTAGGTAGGAACGCCATCATGAGGTCATTAGAAAGAAAATTCACGGATATGTTTTTGCTTCACCCGAGGCGCAAAACGTTGAAATTAAAACATGTTCCATAACAAGTCAGTGGCTATCACTAACGACTTCTTCTAAGTTTAAAAACAATGACGTTGGGCGCTCAAGTAACAACCAAAGAATTGCACAAGCTAAAGACACACACTTTCCTATAGAATACAACCTGCAAGAGCCACAGCCGTCGGTAATATTGCAGTTTGAACCTTCTGTCACGAAGCTGCTTGCACATGCAAGGCGTATCAGAAAACTCTTTAAGATGATGAGGCACGATTTCCCACTGCAGTTAGACTGCCATGACACGTAACCTCAGGTAATTCAACTGCCAGCAAGCGTCTGTCAAGGTCTGCTCCCCCAATGAAGACCATTTACTTGCGAAGAGAAATCAGGCGAACCTCTTGGCGAGGACTCAGATGTTGCACCCAAATAATGAGTCGGGCCAGCGCGGGGTTATAAGGAAAAAGTTGCCCGGACGAGGCTTCGAATCATCCTTCTACAAGGGCTGCAAGGAAGGCAGCAGGGGACAGCCCTCTGCTTGCTATGCAGGTCTGCTCTCTCATCTGCCGAGCGTAAAAACTCTATTGGCAGCATCGTGATAGACAAATCTGAACACAAGGCGGCCAAAGGCGGCCTTAGCCTCCAAAAAGAAACACCTGGAGCTGCGTCTAATAGCTGATGGTACAATATACAGGACAAAAGGCAAGCGGCCACGGGGTTACCGACCGGCGTTTTTTTTAAATTAAATACACAGATTCTTGCTGACGAAACAACGGCGAAGAGCAAGTGCCAGATTTTTCAGCTGGTCTGAGCGTAGATTTAGACTATTCAAGCGCAAGCGCTTCGGTGGAGATTTCACCCTTAAACTGACAAGGCACAAGAAAAAGAACGAGACAGCGACTACGTGACTGAAGATGCTATTGCGGTGCAGCTTTTGGAGATGCTCTCCATGGCAATGGAAAGCTTATCTTAAAAACTGGGTATTGCGGAAAGCCTCCGATACACAGCAGATAAGTGGCTGCTTTGCATTGGAATAACTGATCATAACTTCCTGGAGCTCATGCGCGCTTTCTTCGGTGCGAGACAGTGACAAAAACCCTGGCATTTTTCGGTCGCAACAGGAAACTGACAATCTCAGTTGCAAATTCTGACTTCGTCCACAGAAGAAAAGAAATCACAACCGAAATAAAAGTCGCTCCCCAATGGTGAGATAGGAAAATTTTCAGTCCGACTCCAGTGATTCTTTTCCAGAGTAAAGATATTTCTTTGAAATCATAGAAAATTGGAGGGAGACAAAGAAGGCGATGGCGAGAGCTCGACGATTTTGAGGCCAAGAAACTTTGGCTCGAAGCGGCAAAGGGGAAATTTTATTATGGCCAACAAGGAATACTACGAAAAAGAAGACAACAGCCCAAGAATTTTGGAGAAAGCATCAACGGCACAGCATCAAAAGTACATTTAAGCGCATTCCAAGCGAAAAGCACGACAGTTTGGGAAATTTTTGGTTTCCAGTTACCTTGTGAAGTGCAAGACGTCCCGCATCCTTCTCCTCGGTGCCAGCCAAGGATATTAAGCGCTTCATCTCCGTCGCAACAATGAATCCTACATGTACTAAAAAACTATATTGTGCGAAGGCAAGTAATGTGGTCAGAACAGTAGCCTTGCAAATCCTGCTGACTTGATAGGTCCTCTAACCTACAATGTTTTATGAGGCGTCTCAACACTGCCACTACGGAACTCTACCTAATAAAAGTCTACTCTGGTTAATCTGTTCACATCGGAAGCGAGGGTTTTGGTCGCCTTAACCGGCTGATGATAGAAAGCAAAGTTAACAACGCTATGGAAGGCGGTGCTAATATGTTGACTAATAAACACATTTTCTCTATTATTATTAATTTTTCGCTAGTTCGTACACGAAAAAAAAAATTACGGACACTACTAAATAGGACGAGACTCCTTACTTTGAAATCTGAATGACTTAGTGATACAGAGGCGACGCTTATCGCACCCGTAGGTAGTAACAGCAAAATTCTCGAAAATTAGTGAATTTCATAAACTGGCCTACTTTACCTCAGACGCTGGTGGCTCTTAAATGTCAGAGTTTGACATTAAGTGGACGTTACGAAATTTAAAATTTAACGTTTCGGGATTAGGACTCCCATCATCAGAACAAAAAAAAAGAAAGTTAACCTACAACCTATAAAATAAAATTTTCTTCATTGTCTAATAATCAGAGGAGCATTGATGTTATCGGGGGAGGTCTAAAACGCAAATGAACAAAGCTGCGTGGAGGAGCTGGATGTCAGCTCCTGTACACTCGGCAGATTTTAGGCTAAGTGTGCACGGTATGAAGCGGTACAGCCGAGGTCATAATCTTGGGGCTAGGTTTGGTTCTATGAATGTGGAGCGACTCTATTGTAAGCTCGATGGGATTGGAATAGTCTATGATGGAGAAGTCATTCCTGCTGATGGGATGGTTGTTTTGCTCAGCATGTAGGCGGGAGGCTGAATGTGAGGGTTTCGCATGTGGTAAACCGGTACGACTGGATACACCTAAATATTGGTGAATCGCTTCATTTTGAAAGTTCCATGCTTTGATTATAAGCAAATTAATTATAATGATTTAGTCTGTATAAAGGGAACGCTGGTGGCAATATGCGAAGTTCTTTAGATTTAACTGGTCACTTTGTACAGCTGGTTGTCTTAACCGGTGGTCCTATTAAGCGGAATCGCCTGTAAGAATGAATCGTATCATTAATTTTACATATCCTTAGGTGATTTACCAATGACCGTAAACATGCTGGACACCTCCGTAGTAACTAACAGAAGTTAACACGACGAAGACAAATCATTTAACCCGAAAAAAAAGTCGAGGAAGCTTCTTTTCGTTTTATACGTGGATTCGAAAAGAGAAACACGGCCGGCGCCATCATCCAGCACTGCAGCATGCATAATCAACGCGCACAACGAGAAAATCTCTGCGAGAGTCACTCATCCGGCCTGGAGCGACGGGTCCACGGGGAAATTCCCGGCCAGCAGAAATGCGAAATTAGGAGCCCGTCACGGTTTATTTTCTACATCAAATGTCTTCCATGAATTCGCTGTGTTTCCGCCGTGGCGTCGTTCGTGTTAATGGTCGCGTCTCGGGAGACTGGGGCACGGCCAGGGTCGCCGGCAGTCGGCTCCACCAGGGACTGAGGCGAGCGAAGAACCTGCTATGATATTCGTTAACGGTGTATAATCTCGCGCTGTGTGTTCCATATTTATTTACGATTAAACAATATCATTTAGTGTACAATTTTCCTTCGTAAATTGAAACTGGATGTTTAATTTTTCACAAGGCTGGAAATAATCATCGCTTATTATGGATGCGTCCACAAGACGGACCCATAATATATGAGGGAGAGTCAAAAATTAAACGCACTCTTGATTTTTCAATGCACTTATAGAAAACAGGGGATACTCTAGGGCCAGAGGTCCACAAGCTTGCGTATACCCACAAGAAGCTTTTTGTTGGTCACGCAACCATTTATGCACCGCTTCTTTCGCACCTCATCCGTATGTACGCGCCGATCTCGCCAGCCATCTTTGAGCGTACAAAGATATAGTTGTCTGAAGGGGCGAATCTGAGCTATAGGCAAGGTGTTCCAGCACCTCAAACCCCAAATGGTTAATGATATCAACGGTCTCTGATGTATTTCAGCCCCTGACACTCCTTTCAACCAGAGAAAGCAGATCACTGCTCTTAGATTGTTTCTCCTTGGTGCATACTGCTAGTGAAGCGGCCATGTCTATACTGTGAAGGTAGCAGGCAAAGTGGCGCGAGCAGACTAACGTGACCCCAACGCTACCAATTATCAGTACGCATGCGCAGAAGGCAGTGTGACAAAACAAAAGATATGTCATGGTAAGAGTGCCGATAATTTTTGACTCTCCCTCGTATATTGATGGTTTTCAAGTTCTGAAGAGTGATACTGTATTTAATATTACAGAATTATTTGGCAGCATAGGAAGGAAGATGGTAATACGTCGTCGAAGATCAAGCAGACACAGACATATACCGGTTTGGTTGCATTAATTAAACTAAGTTAAGTTGAATTAACCGAGTTATTGGTTTGGCTATCACATAATTAAATTTTTAGTTAATATAACCAATTAATTCAGGTAATTTTTGTTATAATACCAAAATTTTCGGTAAAATTTACTAAAAAAAAGTATGGTACTGGGCTGGATTTGGTTAGTTTTACTCATTACAGAATAGCATTAGGTATTAGGTATTATAAGAAGATTTAAGCCTCCCTAAATAAGTACTAAGCTCTTCTAAGAGAGGAAATGGAAGGGACATATAGTATGTAGACAGAAAAACGGGGAACCCATGCACGAAGGTGTTCCCACACAGGATCAACGCGCATGGGAACAGCAAGTCGGGAAAGAAGAGGAAGAACAGACAACAGTAAGATCAGTGGGAGTATGAAAGTGGNGAAGGCCTAGCTAATGGCTAAGGTAACCTACTCAAACCCCCTGGGGGCGCTACTCCCCATAACATAGGATGGGCGAACCTAACTAACCTAACCCTATGGCCCATCCTATGCCCCCGGAGGGGCAGAATAGCATTTAGTATCAATACTAATATAAGGTCATTATCACCAAAACACCGAAGTAATAGTAAATAAAAAATGTTCCATTAACTAAACTTTTTCTTCAATTTTGTAATGACTAAAATACTTAGTTATTCTAAACAAAACACGGCAACGAAAAAGTTTTAGTAATTATTACCTCACCGGTCTCTATGTTCACGTGCACCTCATCCTCCAAGGAATATTTTGCGGGTTCAGCAGCCATGTGAGGTGAGAGAGCGCTGTTTGTCGGCTCGTTTGCAAGGTACACTGCTAAGACGAACCCGCAGCACACCGTATTATGATTGACGGCTGTAGAGACGCACTTCAGAAATGAAGAACTATAATTGCGCCCAGTAAATCATCCAAGGCGAGTGGTGACATCTTACTGAATAAACTCTGGCGACGACCAAGTTCGTTTATAAGAAAGCAATGGAAGGAAACGACAGTAAGAAAATGTAAATACGCCCATTGCGGGGTTTACGTTCCAAAGTAAAAAAAAATCATAGCCGTAAACTCATAAATGGAAGAGCGATGATCGAAACAGCGACGAGTGATGGTTTTCTGGATGAAGTCAGAACATTCATAAGTATAACTAGAGCACTCTGAGAGCGCATACCTCCGCCAAGCAAGGGAACGGCAACGAAAAATTGAAATTGGCTCTGAAATCATGATTTACTTTGTGTCAACACCAAAATCTAACAATTTTTGCCTTCTTATAGTATTAACTGTTTCTGCAATTTTCATGAAGATCCGTTCATAACATTTTGACATATGTTGCAGACAAACATGAGTCTAAGACACAAACGGACCAACCGATCCGCACCAAAATTCAATAATTTATGTCTTTTAACATTACCAACAAATCTTGTAAATTTCAGAAAAATTCGTCCATAACTTTTCGAGTCATGGCAGTAGCAAAAATGAGGCAAACAAACAAACGGATGAACGGATCTTCACCAAAAGTCAATCATCTGTTCCTCCTAACATACTGAACAATCCCTGCATATTTCGTCAAAATCCGTTCATAACTTTTTGAGTTATCTTGGTGACAGACAAAGAAAAGAACAGACAAAGATAGACAAACCCGACGAAAACATAACCTCCTTGGCGGAGATAATGATGAAAATCTAAACTGAGGAATAACCAAGGGAAACGCACAAGGTCACAGCAAATAGAATAACCAAAGAACAAAAGAGTCACGGCATATAAAGAAACAGCAATGTGCGGAAATACGGCAACGAAAAAAACAACGTTAAAGTTAGAAAATTTCATGGAGTCTAGTGGGCACTGACAGAAAAAATGTCCCAAAGACTAGTTGTAGCTAAGACGAAGGTATCCTATGGGGTTCCTCCGGGCCAAGATGATCATTCCGCATATGAGCAACTCTGCGCCAAAGCGTGTGTGATATGACAGGAGATTTGACTGCTGTAGTTCTGTCGGTGATGAGCATGAGATTTATCTCAAACAACCTACAAGTAATTCCAAGGGCAAGTGGTCAACAATAAATTGCATTCAGCGAAACGAAAGCCACGCAAGTTTACCTGAAAAGTCTGATCCGGAGCTTTTCCTCCCTTGCCACAGATAAGCGTACAAAAGAAGCCAGTATTTGTGCACAGAAGGCGCCAGTAAACGCACGGCGCGGAGTACCAAGAAACGAAAGCTTCCCTTTATGGCGGCTGACACCAGTGACCGCATCACAAAATCAGACAGGCTGCATCTTTCACGGACAGCCTTTGCCAATCAATGATGCACGCGGCCTTGCAGGCGGTCCGAGGATCTACAACAGTCGCTCGATCGCGAAGTTTCCAGGCTGGAGTTTTCTTGGCTTACGGATGGACAACCGTGATGTCCTTCTCCCTCATAGTCACATATGGACGTACTCTTTCCCCCATATTTTGACAGTTCTTAGCTGCACCTAACGTGGCTCTCGTTGCCCTCTGCCAGATCTTCCGATCGCAAAATTTGGGAAGCATGCATGCATTTGCAACAAGCCAGTGGTGATGGGAACACGAGAGAGCGGCGCTGAGAATTTGATGAAATACGTGAACAGCGCCTGGCAACTCGGGTTAATCACTCATTTAAAAATGATACACTTACATGAGATGGTGCTGATCCAATTGAGGTGCAACGAACCAGGAATTGGCGACTGAGCGCATTCCTAGCTGTGAGATTGCAAATTGCGAGCTGTGGTCTCAGTTTAACGCGCATAATGAAATAAATATCATACAATTTCATTCGTAATTACAATTTTCATGCCACGCTGTGATCGAAGGAAGCGTAAATCTACTATAAGCTGTTGTATATGTTGCCGAATCAGTTCGTCTATTGCAGGGATGGGCAAACTACAGCCCGTGAGCCACACCCCAGCCCGTTAGTCTTTGTCATCAGCACCGCGGAAGATCTTGAACTCGTCACTACATTAACACATTTTAAGCGATTATTATAAGATTTATTCTAGAATATCAAATCTGCAGCAAAATTATTATTCTTTACTGCACTAAAAGTAAGTGAATATATTAACACTGTTTTCTATGTTTGAAATCTATGCATCCGGTGCAAGGAGGAGAGCATTTTTCATCTCGTAACTTCAACGCTACCAAACGTTCATCCACGCCATCACAGGCATAAGCATTCAGAAGACACCATTATACCCAACACCGTCCTAACCCATACTAATCCTGGTGATAGAAATCCTTGTTTACACATGCATTATATGTACTGTCTGCAAGGAGGTACCAACGACAAGAGACGGCACGTATCCTGAAATGACCATACCAACTCCAGCTTTAATCATTACGCAATCGAACAATTTACAATACATTTTTTTACGTTTTCTAAAAATCTAAAATCTGTTATCTGCCCCTTTCTACAGACGGATTAATACAACTGAATTTTCGGAGTACCGAAATGCTCATATTCCTAACCAGTAGACTCCATCCAAAGTACAACATTTGGGAAAATCTAAAAATGGAACACGCAACTTTGTTGACCGCTGCAGGACTCGCTTCAATTTCAATCAATGCACACCAACATAATCTTATATATATATCTAATTGGCCTGATAGACGTACACCCTCTCCGAGAACCTTGTGGTTAGGGGCAAGGACTGGTTCCGCTAATATCTTAAGTACATATAGGTATATATACGGGTTTACTATGAATTAAACGTCATTAGGACACTAGTAGAACCAGTCCTGGCCTCTTAACCAACAAGGTTGGCGGGGTAAGAGCTCATTGGAAGGGGTGCTGTACTAGGGTGGTGGTCGGTGGTGGTGGGTGGCAGCATAAAAAATTTTGAACGTTTATCTGTCGAGGAGTGGGCGTGCGTTCCAATGTATACTTATTTTCGTTCAAAATGAGACCAAATTTGCGAAAATCTATGGTGTTTTTAATACTTTTTTCACTATTTGAAGCTAACAGGCCGTTAGACGGCCTAGACTTTTGGTGCCTCTATCAAGACGCCGGCCACTTAACAGGTCGTATTGTAAGATTGTTGGCCATCTAATAGCCCGTATCGAAAAATATATTTACTATGAAGTGCAATTGGTGGTCGAAAATGATGGCGAAGAATTCGTGACATTTCTCTACTGCCACACTTTCGTTAATACAACTGCCAGCTTCATGGTACATAAGAGATGAGCATTCTCGGGTACACATCTGCTGAGCAGCGAAGCCCTTCTCTTCTTTCTCTGACATGGAGAAAAATTAATTACTTTTTATAGGCAGTCCAACATCACTCAAAATATTATTTTTGAGCCGGCATCATGGATACGCCAAGATATCATGTACAACGACATTTTTTTCATTCAGTAAAAAGTCGTTTCGTCGATAAATAAAATGAAGTTGGACGAATAAATGATTCAATAAAATTATTTGTGGGCAGAAACCGAGAATCAGGATATATGAGAGTGCTAAAAGGAGCCTCAAACATCTTCAGTGTTTCGATTTCAACGTTGAAAATGCAAGAAGTACATTCAAAGGTACGGGTGCCATATACTTTTGTCATCACTTGCAAGAAAGTTTAATGGAAGAAGAGAGCACAGCCACAGCGATCGGAAACTGAGCGTTCCGGTGAAACTGAGCTTTGGCTGACTATAGGCGCACATTATGTATTGCAATGCTTTATTGGACTTTTTGAAAGTTTCTGAGTTTCGCACAGCAAGAACTCTACTATATATTAATACACAGTTGTTGGTTGCTTGCTTGCTGCTTTGGTATGTCCTCTCCGTCACGCTCTAAGGGATTTAGATAAGGGAAAATTCATCAGCTAAATAACAAGATTAGATACGATGAAATTCCAGCCCTGAATTACGATAGAAAGAAGTATTTCTTTCGAAACGCTGCATATTCTGAAGCCCGCTTTGCTTTGTGAAGTAGCTCGATACTACTAGATATGACAGTGTAGGATATATGGCGTGCAGAAATGAAGTTTAAGCTAATTCAAACATTTTCAGAGTGTCACTGTCGATTGCTTATGCAATAAAAAATTGCATTAGCAACAGGCAAAAAGTGTTAAGATTAAATATGGCGGTGAGAGTAATAATAACAAAAGCAATACGTTTGTGAAAAACTTGAAAGCTCACTTCAAAGAAAAATCCCAACATCTCAAAGCGGATTGCTTCCAAGCCGACAGTAAACCCCCAAGCTGTTACGTTGGTTGTTCATAAAGTCCCAGGTTTCATGTCTTCCAACAGGCTTCCTCAGCATCTTATGATGAATAAAAGACGCACAAGTGCCTTTAAAACAGAAAAATATTAAGCTATTATCTAAATTCGCTGACTTCAGGAGATCAAACTATTACCCTTATTCGGGCCCTGCCTAGCACCCTTCGGCTTTACTGTTCCTGACATAATTAGAAAAACTAGTAGAAGTTTTCACACTATTATTGAGTCTCTGAAAGCCTCTATGAAGGCGGAATTCGATAATTCATCAAAGGGATTCATCATGAAAAGTTGTGGACACAGGCGCTGCGTGGAGGCCCTGATCAGCAACAAGAACAGACGTGTAGTGAAAACGTACCTATCTCTTTTCCATTCTCCCCGCTTATTACGTAATATATTGAACAAATAAGTTAAAGTTGTGAGCAGCAGTTTAAAAAGTCTATAAATAGTTACTGCCCCGCTTGTGTTCATATTAAAAAATTTCCTGTCATAAATTGGAAAGAGAAGAAGAAAGAAACGCCCGTGCAGACGGTCCCTTCTTTGGCCCTACGCATGGGAGAACGCAGAAGCCCAGCGGCATAGGTCGGCCACCTCAATCTGCGGCCCATCTCCCGAAACAGAAGGGGAAGTAGGGAGAACCTACTTAACCTAACAAAACTAACCTGCTCAGCAGGAATTGCGACCAGCTGCAACACCCCCTGCGAAAAAGACAGCCGGGATAGCCCTTGTGGTCCTAAGGCCCATATATATTCTGATAGGGATAGGGCCCGCCAGAATATACCCATGAGGGCGTGGACAAAATAATGCTTGGTGAAACCACAAAGGCTACTGCCGTACATGCAAATAACGCATGATATGTCTTACAAAATATTCCAATCGGCAGTACAGTTGGTGTTGCTGACTCAGTATCAGCAAACCACGTTAATTTATAAACAGTGGCAAACCTTATGTTGTGGCCATCAAAAAAGTAAATACTGTAATGACTTTCACGAGCCGTTAAGTGAAATAATATAGAATATATATCCTAAAAAACTTGTAGCTATAGAAGACTGAAATGCACTGGCCATGAGAGAGAGAGCCACTAGCACACCAGTAAGTAAGGGCTTTGTGATACACCGCCGCCGCGGCCGCTAGAGCGCGCTAACTCACTGAAAGGATCCAAGAATTAAGAAGACTTAAGAGAAAAGTCCCCGAGACACTGGAATTACAGAAAGGAGTAAATTGCATGGAAAACTTACAAGTTCTCCGGAGAAACTGCTGAGATTAGACACAAGTCGGCTAAACTCCCGGAAAAAGACAAAGGTGCTAAAATACACAAGCATTGAACGAACAAAAAGTTATAGAGCGTAAAGGCAGAAGGTATATGAGGTCTGACTGTAAAATGAATAGTATTTCTGCCAGTATTATGCAGCGTATCATAAAAATCAAATTCATTCAAAAAGAATAGAACAAAGAGTCCTAAAAATGCAAGACAGTGAAAACATGTACATAATGCAAAGGATAACAACAGGAAAAATTCTCTCTTGAACAACTTGTTGACGAGTTAAGAGCAGCGGAGATTTTAATAGCCTCTGAACAACATGGCTTGCAACACAAATAGAAGGACTGGGAATAGTTTGCTGGCACATACATTTGTCATGTGCGGCTGTGGACGCCATTAGAAACTTGACAAATATTGACTTGGACATGAAATTGTGCTCGACCCAATTTCACTGACCCCATAAAAGATTAGTCATACGCAAATAGCAACAAAAACCACATCGGAGCCATAGCTACCAAAAATGTCTGAAGCGGCAACTTCTGGATGATGAAAAAAGTTCAACATATAGCACGTTCTTTGAATGATAGAAATAGTACATAATTGAATTCTACAAATAATGATAAAGTGTATCATAGCTTTTTCAAATATAAGAGAAAATCTTTCTTCTATGTTTGCACAGCGAAAGAAAGGCCCCAAAAGTTTTTTTTACGACAACGATCCTAAATTACACCTGCCAATTAGGTTATTTTTTGCCAGCGTTTGTATGTCTCTTTATTCGTTTGTAAGCAAAATAACTCAAAATGTCATGGACGGATCTTCATGAAATTCACAGAACCGTTGGCAATGTCACGAGAAACAGAGGATTAAACTTTGGCCATGATCTATCAGTTCGTTTGTTTATCTGTCATTCCGTCTATTAGCAACTCAAGAAGTTAGCCTAACGACGGACTTTCATAAAAGTTACGGAACTGTTAGGAACATTATGAGCAACAGATAATATAATTTTACTTACGATCCGAAGGAAATACTGGATTGTGAACGACGATTTTGCAGCTTACATTAGCAGTATGGCGCTTGGCGGAGGTATGTGCTCTCAGAGCGCTTCTCTAGCTGGCAGTACATTTTCACCCGCCAATTGAGCCATCAACGGACCACAAATAAAGTACCTACAAACTTGCATATCCTTGTATACTGTATATGCCTAAGACGTCTAGAGTTGAGTAAGATTGAGAGATGTTCAACTTATATGAAGTCAGGTATAATAATTTGCCACATGATGTCATATATTTACAGCAGAATGCACTTCAAACAGTGTAGGCTGGCTATGAGAAATCACGGCTACATTTGGTTGAACCTTTAAGTAGTGCATCGCTTACTGCATTTGTACGGGCAGGGGTAAATTATAATGTGTAATTGAGGGACCTTAGCGCAGTAACTTCATCTGTTTCAAATGACGTGACTATCATCGGCTTTCAACGTCTGGAAAGCACTGCCTACGCTCAGCAGCTCACGAAGAAAAATAGACACAAAAATCCACGGAGCTTGCTACAAATATTTAAGTATCTCTGACAACTGCGATGATAATAACCGATTTTTTTGGTGGATAATTTGGATGGCTTCGGCATAACAACATTAAAAGATTTTCCAGAAATTAAGAGTGAGTCAAAGCATTCAACACAAACCATTGGCAAAAAGATTAGCATCGATTTTTAGAGAACAGAAAAAACAATAAGCCTCGTTTGGTAATAAGCCTGATACGACGCCTCGACTGTGACATATGACGCGGTATTGCGTAGCTTGAGATAATTGATTTGCATTGCTCTTGTTTAAGAGGACTACGCAGGGAATGCCAGTTATATGTAATTATAGCAATCCTTCCAGACATATGAAAGTAACTAGTGCTTTATAAAACGCACGGCCGGAAGAAGTACATAGCCTCGGTCTAAGTTGCAGCTAGATGAATTTTCTGCAATATAATATTTTTAATCAGGACGGCGAGATCAACTAAGCAAGAATATAACGCAGCATCTAAACACAGAAATACAAACACCATATGGACTGGCCGTCAAAAATGACACTGAAGAGGTTGCCAAGGCACTTCTTCATTGATCCCTCGGAGTAAGTATAGAGGGAGACGACATAACCAAAATTCTGCACAGCAGTTTGCGGGCCATTTTATGGTACGAGCTGGCTGACACACTGGCTGGTTTGCACGCTGGCTTGCTGACTGGCTGGAATGGGTGGCGTAGATGTAAGTTGAGATTTCTTTTAGCTGCAAGGCGGTAGACTCGGGCTCTTCTTCATTTTCATTAGCAGCAAATACCGTCCACACGAGAAAAAATTTCAGATTTTCAGTTTTCGGTGCACTGGAGCTAAATGGCCTTGGGTATCCAGGTTACAACGCTCCATAAATATTCACCCCTTTCTGATTCCTGAATGATAATTGTTTGTAAGCAGGTGCCACCAACCCACTCGTGCTAACTTGTTAAAATGGCTGCTGATCGGGTGCAGGCGAAGCCATTGATTCTTTTATGTCTACAGTGACTTCGAGAACAGAGCTCATCAGAATGCTGCAACCAAGGAGCTTGTATAGAGAAGGAGGGAGCCCGTAGCCTAGCCCTTTGAAGCTCAAGAGTCTCTTATGGCTGTAAGCCAGTTGTCGTATGCACCAATCGCATATCAGTAAAGAGTCTCTTATGGCTGCAGCCAGTTGCGTAAGCACCAATCGCATATCAGAAACTTGGTTCGTCTGCTGCTCCCCCGTGAAACTCAGTGCTCCCCCGTTTTTTCCACCAATGAGCGTCTCACAGCCATAAGAGATCTGGTTGACTCGCTGGCAAGCCTGTAACTGGGCCACAAGGCTCCCTCCTTCTCTATTGAAGCTCCTTGGCTGCAACAGAAGGCTGTCATGACAAAGCCACCGCGAACTCATTTTTGAGGTCACTGCCGAGGGCTCATGTCGTCTCCCCCTATAGTTGCTCCAAGATTGATCCTTCTCTGGGTAGTGTATTGGTTACGAAGGATCGACAGTTGACTTTACCATCAAAGGAGATGAGCGCAGTCGATAAAACTGCAGATATGAGCATAGCAGTCCTTCATTCATTCCGTGAATACATTTTTTTAAAGGAAGTTCAGTGGCGTGACGTAATTTTGACGTTACAAACCTGGAAATTTAGGAGCGAAGCGCATTCACCCAAATTGAAACAACTATCTTCTGCAAATGAACTGTGACAGAAAGCAGTGCCATCCAAGTGAGAAACTTTAGCTCAGAAAAAGAATGACTTCAATTAAGCCTGAATTTTTTGCTCCTCTTCGCGCTTCTACTCCGAAGAATGTCTTACCGACGCATTTAGTTTATCCTCTACTCAATTTGAGCATACAGCAAATAGATCTGTGATTTATAAAGAAAGGGTTGAAGCGGGTCCACGAGACTGCTAATGTCGAAGCCACATAAGCAGTCGCACGAACAACTGGAAGCGAAGGTGAACAACGCAACGTCGTCCTACAATACATTAAAACTCGGTAGCATCTTGGAGGGTAGCATAGATACGTCGACACGAATGACAGGCGAACTCATTTCCTCACATGCCAGCGTTCCTATGAAAGTCAACTGTGGCTCCGGCATTAGACATACTTCAGATGCCTTCAAAACTGGTTCCGAGCATTCCTTACTTTCGCCAAATTCTGTAACCTCACAAACTAATTATGAGACACGGACGGACCGCTTCTGAGCACATCTCAGTTCTACCTGCAGATTCAAGTGACGTTATCGTTCAACCATCAGCGTTGTACCTTGAACAATTTCATGTAACGAGAAAAATATCTCGACGGAGCTCAACTAGAAAAATGGACAAGTCTTAAGTTCAATCGAGGAAATGCAGTACGTATTCTTAACGTACTAGAGGGCCCAGCTTTCAAAAGTGACGGCAATAATTTTGTAATTAAGGTTTTTCTTGCTTCTGCTTCCAGGCTAAGTTTTACTGAAAAACAGGTCTCATACATGCAGGCGTGGTGTTCCGTTAAAGGAACGCGTGTTGTACCCCCATGAGAAAAAGAATTCAACGGAAATGCTCATGACTTACTGTAACCTGGACACGAGCAGATAGTTGAACCTGCAAACATCGAAATTTGGCTGCAATGTAAACTGAATATAGTTTGGCCTCTGTTCAGCGTGAAGTTTCAGCAGCCACGAAGAGATTCAGACACTGAGCCCAACTGCTACGAAGAAATTCAGCTAAAAAATTTGCATATACTTAGGCCCAACAGGATCTAAAACTCTTATCAAAGATAGCGCCTTTCATCTACCACCCTCAGAAGAATCATCATCATAGCAAAACGTGGGTATCGGGCTGCTTTTCAAATCGAAGCAAGATTTAGAAAATGCAATATTTCCACTTTTGAGCATAAATTTCAGAAGCTATGTTTGTCATCGTAATTCCAAGGGCTGAAATTTCATAGTATTTATTTTTCAGAAGACGAATTTTCTCCTATCCAAATCCTTTAACAGCGCGACAGAGGGGAAGACCAACCAAGCCAGCTCGGAGCAAGCCCGTAGCAAGCAACCAAGAACTGTGTATTATTATATAGCGGATTAGAAAGAATGATTCACAGATTGACTCGTATCCTGTATAGCAATTTATCATGGTAGCAATCTGTCATGATTCATAACAGCAATTTCCAATATCGTCGAATGGCTAACACGATAAAATGTGCATTATACGAGAGTAAAGATTAGAAGAAACGGAAGAAGCAGTTAAATGTGAATGTTCAACTTAACTCGATGATACCTATTCCAACGATAAAAGACTAGCATATTAACTTTACATACTTAGCTTCTATGGAAAATGGGCACGATATAAAGCGCTGTACACGCGGTGCAATTGATAAGAGGTATATCATTCCAGATATCAAGAGGATCGAAACTGACCACCAAATCCACGGTATTGCTCACAGTGTACGGCAAGTATTTCCGCTGTTTGGTACACCTCCTAAACTGACTTCAAACACACCTCCTAAACTGACTTCAAACACACCTCCTAAACTGACTTCAAACACACCTCCTAAACTGACTTCAAACACACCTCCTTAACTGAATTCAAACACACCTCCTAAACTGACTTCAAACACACCTCCTAAACTGACTTCAAACACGCCTCCTAAACTGACTTCAAACACACCTCCTAAACTGACTTCAAACACGCCTCCTAAACTGACTTCAAACACGCCTCCTAAACTGACTTCAAACACACCTCCTAAATTGACTTCAAACACACCTCCTAAACTGACTTCAAACACACCTCCTA
>LQNS02015106.1:12809562-12823509 GCA_001587735.2 Parhyale hawaiensis
CCTCCTAAACTGACTTCAAAGACACCTCCTAAACTGACTTCAAAGACACCTCCTAAACTGACTTCAAACACACCTCCTAAACTGACTTCAAAGACACCTCCTAAACTGACTTCAAAGACACCTCCCAAACTGACATCAAAGACACCTCCTAAACTGACTTCAAACACACCTCCTAAACTGACTTCAAAGACACCTCCTAAACTGACTTCAAACACACCTCCTAAACTGACTTCAAAGACACCTCCTAAACTGACTTCAAAGACACCTCCTAAACTGACTTCAAACACACCTCCTAAACTGAATTCAAACACACCTCCTAAACTGACTTCAAACACACCTCCTAAACTGACTTCAAACACACCTCCTAAACTGACTTCAAACACACCTCCTAAACTGTCTTCAAACACACCTCCTAAACTGACTTCAAACACACCTCCTAAACTGACTTCAAACACACCTCCTAAACTGACTTCAAACACACCTCCTAAACTGACTTCAAACACACCTCCTAAACTGACTTCAAACACACCTCCCAAACTGACTTCAAACTATGCCATTGCCCTCAACTTGACGTAATAATACCACACACAGTCGAAAAGACACGGATACAGACTGAAGACGTATACAAATATGCTAAGGTTTCATACGCCTAAATATGATCTCTCGCTGATGGAAGTCAAGAGCGCTAGTACAAAGTAAAGCAAGGAAAGTACATCACAAGAAGCTCAATTCATCTCTTAACATCAGTAGGGGCAATCACAATAGCCTAACAAAGCTTGCCCTTGAGCAGAAACTTTGGAAAGTCTAAGAAGAATAAATTGGTAGCAAATTCTACGTCAAGAGAAAACTCTTGAGAGGAAATGGCACGCGAGTTGAGCCGAAGCGCGGCCGACAGTCAGAATGGGTGTAGGGAAGCATCCAAACAAAGCCAGCTCATCAGATAGCGTCTCGGAAAAGCCAGGGACCCCGGGGCACTACAGACAAAGATTACGTTTTCCTATTCTGCTAGACAATCAACAGGATATCTCGGAGAAGAAGAGAAAACTCGCTCTCAGGCTTACAATGAGCAGGGATGACGTTAAGCTTGTCGTCGAATTTCAGGAAAACAAGTGGAACTTTTGGAAGGCCGCAGATACACGGGGACCTAAAATGATCGTGACGAAAAGTGGCTGGCGACGGAAAGGAGGCTTTTGGTTTAAAGCGTTTGCTAAAGAAACGCTTGTTAATAAATGTGGACTCGGGCAATTCACACTGATAAGTGTGCAGTGAACGACACTTACAAGCTTAGCTGAGGAGTGTATAGTCCAATTGCAATCTGCGTTGAGCGAATTGAAATTGGGAAAATAACGACTGACGGTCTCCGATTGAACTTGGAGAGTGCAATAAACGAAATTCTATCCTTAAAAACAGCTCAATTAACGAAATTTGACACATAATGAGAGTAGAGTGAAGAAATTTTTTCCATTGCGCGAAAGTAATCAAGAAAATTTAATTTACGACGAAATTGCAGGCAAAAGAATTCGATTCAACAAAAGCACAATCACAAAATCTGATTCAATAGGAAGGAATGCATTCAACGAAATCTAATCACAATTGGTAAATTGGTGCAAATAATCACCATTTTATCCAGCGAAGAGACAATATTACGTCCGAACAACAAGGAGCCAAGAACGCTACTCGAAGGAACGTCCTGAACAACCGTGGCGGATGTATCCTAACATCTGTCCACGGACACCCTGCGTATTTTCAGAAACAAGAGCACAGATAACTGATAAAATCCTACCAGCTACACCAAAACGATCTAGCGCCGACTTCTATGGATGCAACAGAGACAACAGAGCGTTACAACAACCTAAGCTCCTTCTGTACGCAGAGTAGAAACAACATTGACAAAAACATTGCACATAGTTGCAAAATAGCAACAACGCAGTAATAAATCTGATTTCTTAACCTCGTCTCCAGCAGAAACGAGTATACTCGTTTTCACCCTATGTTCCTCCTTCATTCGTCGTCGTCGAGCATGCTCTTATAAAATTTATCATTTAATGGCGAATGTTGCTTTCAAGAAAGAATCCAAATAATGCTATCCCTACGAAAATTGATTTTCAATTAGTACGTACCTTATTCGGTTAATAACCAAAATCGAAAAATTTGTCTTAAAATGAAACTTTACTCCGAAGTAATGTTGGGTAAAAAGTTGATGAAAAAAGGAGTCCACAGAATTTGATTTATACGCAAATTAAAACAATGCAGCCAACAAAATATCATACACTTATAAGTAAGAAATAGCGCAAACAACAAAACACGTAAACTGCTGACAACCAAGTAACGAAAAGATGATCTACTCGTCAATTACAAACAACGCTGTGTACTCGGATCTACAAGTCAATCAGCGCTCACTGTGAATGCAGAAGATTGTAAAAGCATACCCCGTGAAAATTATATTCGAGCTGACGATCGAACAACAGTAATCTCTGAGCGGGACTGACATAAAAAAATTACGCCGTTGGCGGGGACAGGCCTCCCTTTATTGGGGCTCGATGAGGACGTTTTAGAGTTGATAGTCTCCTTCGATAGTGGCAGGTGAAGCCAAGTCCGCGGGCACAATATTCTCCTGCACTCTCTCGACCCTTCACGCGAAATCTCATAATTCGAGTAAAACCGCAGCGTTAGATCAAACAGTGGAGACCTCTTCACAACACGTCAGGAACTCTAGCACTAAAACGTTCCAATTAACAACAATTTTGTGGGATCAGCACTAGCGATAACGTCCATTGGTAGAGTAGACGTTAAGGGATAAATAGCCTTCGTTTCAGTGTCTAACTACAAACACTTCCTGTTGGTCTTAGAACTCATCAGTATGTACAAAAATTGTCACTCTTCTGGATAGTTACCAGCGCTGCCGTCAAAAAACGACAATGCGTAAGATGTGCTAACTAAGAACTGCGTGTGGTACCAGGAGGTGCCGTCAGCTGCGAAAAGGGTTTCCAAGTGACGGCAAATAGGGTGAGGCTGTGGGTCCTTTATTGGCGTAGGTATATACTTAAAAAAAGACACTAGTTGAAGTTGAAATAAATTATGTAGCTGGTCAGCGCTGCAACACGTTGATTGCACTTTTCTTCTGTTACAAACCAAACGTGAAGGCAGAGGTTTGTCGAAATCACACACGAACCTTACCAGGTATTTAATCTTCCAAACAAAATGTGTTGCGATTTGTTTGGCAGGTGATAACAGCGCTGCAAATGGAACAGAAAAATAGGTTCACCTAACCTCTCAGGATGGGACTTTTGATCCGTCTATTGTCCAAAATCCAATTAAACCTACTGGTGGTGAAGCACAAAATATTAGTCTTGCTGAAAAGATAGTCCTTTGCACGGGTGCGGACGAACGCGAACGTTCCAGAAATGTACGCTCTGACACCAAAACGACAATTAGGAAGAGTCTCCATTATAATGTTTAGGTTTAAGGCAATACACGAGGTGTCAGAAACTCGTCACTGTGAAGTTATAGCAAGATTAGGTATGAACCGTTGTTTGTACACAGATGAACAGCATACAAACAGCACATCAACATATTATTATTACTTCAACAACTTAGAGAAGCTTTATCCAAAGTGTGAAGTACGAAATCGACTTGAGTTATGTGGGAAGTTAAGAATCAGTCACATGAAGAGTTATTTGCACAAGTACAATATCTGCTGTAGGAACTGTATTAACTTCCTAGGTAAAATTTTGCAGAGATTTACACACTTATCAATTTGGTTTTCCGACTGGGTGCGGACGGCAGCTGTGGAGCTCAGTTCGGTAGTAGTAGTAGTAGTAGTAGTAGAAGTTTGTACTAGCGCTTCAGTGGCACACTGGCTATATCACGCCGAACTATTCCTGTTATTCCCCACGGGCTCGTGCGCCAACTAGGGCGTGCTTTAAATTATCAATGATTTTTGTCTCGGCTTTTCTGCCGGTAGGTCTCAGAGGTCAGTGCGCTACTGACAGGAAACAAGCGCAAGTTGTGCATCTCCAACCCCCCGGGCACGGCTGAACGCTTTCGCTCAGCTACGCCGCACAGGGGAAGGAAACGAAATACAAGAAGGCAGAAGTCTTGCGGGAATAGGTCAGCCACCACGATCAGCAGCCCACTTCCCGAAACAGAAGCGGAAGTATTGAGAGCCTACCTAACTTTACAAAACTAACCTCGCCAGCAGGAACTGCGGCAAGTTGTAACATCTCCTGCGGAGAAGGCACTAGTTAACCTTGGGGTTGTGAGGCCGAAATATATTGTGACACGGAAAGGGCCCGCCAGAATATACCCCTGAGGTCGAGCTCAGTTCGGTAGCTACTTCAGTAATAATATTAAGCGGCTGTGTCCCATTTGTGTTGTAACGCAACCGTAAAAACAAATTACGTTCGACAACAACTCGTGCCGTAATTACGAGTACATATTTTAGATAAACTCTGCAGAGTGCTTTATAATTTCGGATTAAGTTAATAGCAGTATAGGAAACAAATGGCTAGCTAGCTTTATAGAAAACAACTTGGAAGCAATGCTGTAAAAATTTAAAAAACACCAAGTGAAGGGCGAAAAGCGATCTCCATATTCCTCTACACACCGCGCTAATCAAAGCGTAGCGCTTTGATTAGCGCGGTGTGTAGAGGCTTCAAAGCCGTTGTGTACAATAATAGGAAAATAATTTACTGCCAAAAATATATCCCCTTGTTGCTGGTGTACCCAATATGGAATGTTCCAAGTAATATTCGTAAGACAAAGACAAAATTATACTACAGAACGCCTCATGTCGTAAAATCATCACCCGAGGTGGGGGTAAATTGAATGCCGTCTTTTTTAATTGCTAGCTTACTCTAGAGTTTTGGCCTTTTGCACATCTAGGTCAACCCAACTGACTTCATGCGAAAAAATTATGAACATGGCTTAACTCCTCCCTCTTTTTGGGTGGACAGACAAACGAAGAGACAAACATACAACTTCAATGAAAACATTCTCACTACTCTTCACTTCGCTCGCAAGTGATAACTACAGGTTAAGTTAGCAGTTGAGGGCGGGAGAAGTAGACTTACAGCGTTTACTGGTCCAACACTTTTGAATAAGAAATAAAACAAAGCTCAGTTGTACCAAACATCGTGAGTTGTAGCAATATAATTATGGCTTATTCCAAGAGGAAACTAAAATTAAAATAGACAACCCGCAAGGAAGGTTAACATTTTCATTAGGCACTGTGATGCTGCGCTGCACCTTCAGATGTATCATATATATACTCCCTCTGTTCCGATATAGTTGTACCACAGCAAAAAAAAAAATCATTCTGCAGTAGCAGTTTGATCTCAGCCAAATGATTTGCGGTTGACATCAACAGGTTCGTATGGTCCATAGATGAACTACGTAATGTATGTACTAACCTGTTAATGTACACAGTAAATAATTTGGCTGAGACCGAACTGCTAATGCAGAATGAAATTTTTGGCTGTGAAATAACTATTTCGGAACAGGTGGAGTAGTATTTAGCAGTTTGCTTTACGCTCAGATTTGGCAGGATAATTTAGGAATTTCCTTCACCCGCCCAACCCAATAAATAACATTGAGCTAAATCTCAAGTTACGAACAGCATTTCATGAAGAAATCTAACACTACAAAACGCAAGGGCTGCCTTTTTATACGATTAGCGTTAAGAATTTAAAAAGGGAATAGTGAAAGTTTACACGTTTCTAATGTTATCGCTGGGTTTTTTATCACGATTTCGTCTTAGCGCTCAGTTTCGTATTATCAAGGAAAACGGGGCAGTGACCCGAAGTAAAGCAAACTCGAGGGCCAATCAGAGGTAACAGCAAACGATGTAGATGGAAGCCATCAAAGCGCTTTGAAAGTTACCTCTAAAGCAGGCACTGCAGAGCGGCTACAGCAGCCTGAAGAGAAACGTCCAGCCGAGATAACTCGCTAGCATCAAAACACTACAAACATAAGCGCCATTAAAGTGCGCGTCTCTCGAGCTTTTGAAGTCGCCCAGAAGCGCTTGGCAACACAGCGTTCGCACGCTCAGCGCAAGACAAGGGAACAGGCGGAGGGTCGCTACCGGTGAACCAGACAGCATTAGCCAGCAGCTTGAACATACGAAGGCAGGGAGCAAATCTACAAGCTGTCAGTCGGAAACTTACGTAAGTAAAGTTTATTCCCTTCCCAGGCTAAGCGGGGAATGACCTAACATACGGACGTCAGTGATGAATAAGAAGACGTGCCACGTTAGCGTCGGTTTAAGGACGTACAAGACAGTTTAGCAGCCTGTGACATTCCCAAACGTCACATCTTGTACTTATTAATGAACCATGAGTCCAAGTCGTGCAACACAGCGGATAAGGATACATAGATTGGATACGCTAGAACATATGGAAGAGGAAATTTCGCATACTGTGTGTAGGCATTACGTCATGATCTATTAGAAAGTAGTCATCTTTGAAAATCGCGGACACCAGCAAATTCCAACAGAGATAGTCACATTATCGAAGATATCGAAATCCCGTTTGGCAAAAAAAAAAAAAAAACAGAAAAAGCAGTGTTGCCAAGTACGTAGACACGCCGATTGTTTGTTTTATTGGATATTTCAATAATGTATTCACAGATCATGTATATGGCGGAGCTTTTGTTAGCATCTGAGAACGATGTCTACACTAAAAAGGAAAAACGTATGTTTTATTAAGGAATATTCTCAACGTGTATTTCTGTACTTGCAAACTCTCAAATTATGATGTGAGATAAGCAGTCATGCATGTGATGCGTACAAGAGTGTCCACGTTTTCTAGCTTCCCGTACATGGGCTGTGACAGCTGGGCTAAATTTTGCATACAAAATGGAAGTGGGTCCTGAATCCAGGATTTCTTTTTGATCGTCGACAAAATTTCGTCATTTTTGCCTCTTAACGTTCCTGACAATGTTTACAACTTTTTTTTAACGATCCGTCCATAACTCGTTCAGCTATGTTCTGATGAACACAAAAACAAACATAGAGACAAACACGCAAGCAGATCGCCTTCAAATATGCTATCTCTCGTAAGGTTAGGTGAAGGCCAGGACTGGTTCTGCTCACATTCTAGTGACGCTACGTAAGGCCAATCTTTGATTGGCGTTACTTAGCGTCGTCATTAGATCGTGAGGAGAACCAGTCCTGGCTTTTAACCAACCTTATGAAGGACAAACAATGGTCATCGGCCTAACCTCGAAAGCTCCTTGTTGTGTAGGAATAGTAATGGGTAGCATATAGTCCATGCGCTATATGCAAAAGCATCTAGCCTGAGAGAGAGAGATAACGCGCTCGGATGAAAAAATTCTAGATTTGTACTTTATTGAAAAAAGAAACAGTACAACACGCAAAGTTAGGGCTACTTTTAAATTTGATGAGGTTATGAAGTAAATTAGGAGCTGTATGAATCACGTACACAAGTAAAGGTGAATGTAAAGAATTTACAGGAGCAAAGATCACTGAAATCAGCCCAGAAGTTTCAAGAATAATTTTGGAGAAACAAAGCGGCGTGGCCAAGACAACGTGCCTTGGAAGAATGCCGGTATACTAATTAAATATCCATTCTACGCAATTTAATACACCAAAGGAAAGTATTTTCGAACATTGCAAAAAGCACAATTCTTTATTATTGTATAATATCGGCAGTATCTCATATTAAAACACCGATGACATAAGAACATTTAATACTGCGCACTCAGGAGCGCATACGAGTTCATGCATCGAGCGCATCACAGGCCGTGCGCGTCTCTCTGCATGCATGGGAGCTTCGAGGCATGGCGAGGTAAGACGGTCGGACATTCATAGGCGCAGGATGGCATGTTCGTAGCACATCAGAAAGGCTTTCCACTTGACATTACTTGGCCTTCTTACGAATGTTTTTGCGTTTGACACAAGAACTCGTCAACTTGCCGAGGTACAGCTAGTATCACCTAAAAAATTACAGCATTGAAAAAAGCAACTTTTTTCCCCTACCGAAAAAGACGGGACCGGCGATAGCTTGAGCTATGACGAGCAAAGGAAAACAAAATGAAATAGATCCGTTTAAATGATATGAAAAAACCAAGATGCGCTACACAAGCGCTAGCTACTGACTCCATGTGACTAAAAAAGTCTCAGGGTAATATCTTCCATTTTTCAAATATCAGCATAGGCGAGCGCGCAGGCAATCGATGAAACGGACAGGCGAATAAAAGTCGAGCTAATGCAGTCTCGAAAGATCAGCAATCCCAAGACAAAGAGAGAGAGAGAGTGTGTGCCGTCTCAATCAGCGAAAAAGTTCCATTTTTCAATGGATCGAAATGACTTTATTTTTTATATCCAGGAGAACAAAGCTCCCGAAATGAGAACGCACAAGTTTTCGATTGCATTTAAGTTTCGAAGGAAGCGCGTCAAATGAAAATATTTCTGTTTGAGTTGGTAAAGTTGTTTGGTGCTCGGCGGAAGTCCGCAATTGGCCTGGACAGCGCGATTAGCAGAAGTTGGAAAACACGGAGTTGAGTTAGCAACTGCTTCTGATCGAACAAATAAAGTCGAGTAAATAGCGGAGAGCGCGGCCGTCCGGGCTGTTCTGGGGCCACGTCAAACCCTAATGGGAAGGGATCACGTGGGCAGTGATTTGGCCACAATTCTTTGTTACTTACAATGGTGGTAGTTAAGCGGGCAGTGGCAGAGCCACCGTACACTACTGTAGCTGTTATGTACAGTACAGTCTAACCATCAATGGAATGTAGTCACATGAACAGCGATTAATTTAATCATGGACCTAAAATGCCAAGCACTGATAGAACGTCTACATCGCTACAAAGTGGTACAATAATCGCATGAAAGCTGCACCTACGAAATTCCTGTCTTTTAACGGTAAGAACAAGGAGAGTTGAAACACCATTCTTTTGGGCCCAAACTTCTGCCATCACATGAAAATGAGACGAAGCGCATGCGAGCCGCAATTTCATTATGTGGACCCAATAAGATATTTCCAATACGTAATTATTATAATATACCATTTTATGAAAGCCTTCATAATGGCCACGAAGATATCCCACTGAACGGAAGGAAGTCACGCATCATATGATACTGGCATACGCCGGACAGAAGTGGCATTTTGTACTAACGACTTCCGCACAAGGCAACAACAAGCCAGAAGAAAGGTGGTGCAGAATAAAATTGTAAAGAGCATAAACGAAAAAGAAGGAAGCAAATTTGGCACAGAAAGGAATTTTGGCGAAAGTTTAACAACATTTTTGTAATTCAACCTACGTGTATGGAGTCTTTTGTGGGGTGAGAATTTCCCATACAATACGATGAGAAATTCTACTTAACCTAACACTGCAACTCCTGCTCTTACTGTATGACCCTAGGTTTGTTAAACACAATGCTTACACTGGGTAATAACTTATTTTACACGACACTCAACCCCTCAGATGCTATGCTCAACAGAACAAAACCATGTAGCTCCAGTCAGTTGACTGTCACTTGCAAACATGAACCATGCGGCCAACAAGTAAAAGGCAACAGTGAACACGCACAAACTGCGTCCAGTAAGAACAGAGCAGAAGTTACAAGGAAACAAACCAGCGGTCAGCAGGCAGGTGCTGCTGTTCTGTCCTTTCTAACGGATTCAGTCAATGGCCGCCGGAACGCTCGTTGCGACTTGGGATCCAAACAAGGGTGACTGACAACCATCAATTGGCCTCCAGGCTGACAAGCAATTTGCTTAACGCTCACTAAAGAGACGACCGGCAAATACAAGATCAGGACTTGGGAACGCGAAAACACCGAACTATTGAAGGCTTCCAGGGCAATGGGAGCTTTTCTTACGAGAAAGAGTAGGGGTTTTAGGGGTTGCTGGAATGCTTTTGCATACAAATAATTCAACTCTTGACTTAACTTAATCCTTGTAAAATGCTGAACGACTATCGGGCAATGGATGCTTCAGAGAATGAAACGTCTTGAATGATTATAGCCGCATTTTATTCGACGCCATCATCATTTCCCTTCGACTGGGAATGACCTACTGCAGGCGATATATAATGAGAAATTAAACACTACCGCAATTAAACAGTAAGCTAATGATAGTCATATATACAAGAACTCTGTAGACAACTATGTTTTTAAAGTTTGGTTTAATCAGCTGATACGTGGTAGCATTATTAGTGATGTGGAAAGAGGACGATCATATTTGGTAATTAGAGAAACACTCCGATAGTGCATACCCCCACCAAACAAGGCAATGTTAACGAAAGCTAGTGGCTAAGGTAACTTGCAGGGTCAGTGAAGCATGATGTAGCAATGAAAATGCGAGCAAAAGATAAAGGAATACGGTGAAGGTAACGTCAGCTAGGCCGCACCCCTCCTGGGAAACCCACACGCATAGGTTTGTGCGCGAATACGGGCCAACAAGTCGCACAGGAATTTACAAAGCAGCCGACCACAGATCGCCAAAAACTACTGCGCCATCGACGGAAGGTCCTTATGCAAAGACCCGTCCCCCTACCCACCCATTTCTGGGAAAGGTAAGTACTCCACGGCAGCTGTGCATACCTATAAAATGCTGAGCCAGCGCGTCAAGTGCTGCAAGAGCTTGCGTGACTGGGTTGGTATTCGACGTCCAGGTTCACGAGTTTAGCACCCTAGGTAGCTGCTATCGCGGGTATACACGGATATTAGTTAATTTTACAGTAAAATAATAGATGAATCTTTCAAATACTGAACATAAAATACTTTCAAGGTATATACGTGTGGATTTTATGGAAATTTAGGTACTTTAAACTTAAAAAAATTATGAGAGGATATTTTTTGGTGAATTAACAAAGAACTTTGAAACGGCGAAAGACTGACCATCTATGGCTAAGGTATAGATCCAGATGAAAGTGAAAATTTATTCCATAGACGTTAGAATGTCACAGCCAATGCTTGGTGTAACAAGAGTGAAAACAGAAACAAGGAATATGAAGCACAAAGAGAAACGGGGATCCTACGCGGCGAATTTCTTGGAAAAGACTCGACAATATGATACAAATATTGACTCCCGTATTTGCTTCCAAGTATGAACTATGCAGCACCTGCAAATAAAGTTCAGAAAACACTTCCCTGACATAGAATTAATTTCGTTCATATAGCAGAACATATAACCATACCGCTGTTGGGATGTGGAAGAAATAGGTGAGCACATAAGACACAGGGAGCTTTACCTACCGTCGAGCTGGTGTCACCATTACACAAAACACCAACAAAAGAGAACATGCAGAACCAAGAGGTAAACTCACCCGGCACGAAGACGCTGCTGAGCAATACTAAGGCAGCGAGCCACGCATGGCTTACTAAGGAATATAAGAGCTTGAACTTTTTGCCATGCCAGGGCATCATCTTGCAGTAATCCAAGGATTGAGGAGAGAACTCTCCTGCAACCGTGAGAGAAACTGCACGCGTGCAGAAAGGCACGTCACAGTCTGGCAACTGCAGCAGCTCGGGAGTTTGGACGTGGGGCAGATCTTGCTCAGTGTAGACGTTCGAGGGTTGGAATAAGCCCTCCTTGTGTTCCGCGGGGCCGTAAGAACGGGTAGGTGTAACACTGGGCACACGGATTTCAACGGTACCCTGCGACCCATGCACTTCTGGAGTGACGGTATCGGCAAAGTTAGGCGCGCTGGCGCCGGTGTTGAGCAAGGGATGAGAATTTTGCCGTGAGCAGAATACAGAATCTTTCTTTGTGCACGAACGTTTTGATGAGTTGCTGCGACGAGGTACGCAGCAGCCCTGGCTCTGCTCCTGAGGAACTGATGCTCTTCGGGTTCTGATGCGACCATTGGAAGCGAATATTCCTAAGGCAGATATACGAGAAACTTCAGCAGCGTCATCGGTTATCTCCCACTTTGAGTCATGAAAACTTTCAAAACAGGGATCAGAGTCGACAGCGTTATCCGTATTACTTTCTCCCGCTACTTCGTGGCTAGCACCTAAAGGCTGGCGTTCTAAAGATATACGAGAATAATAATCGTAAAATTTGCTGCGGGGTAGACTATGATGGAGCGATAACAGATTTTGCTTCCTGTGCCAGATAATCTCTTTTGGGCTAACTTGCAAGCCGATATCGGAGAAGTTTAGGTCTCCCGCACAAGTTTGAGATCGAGTTAGCCCACTTTTAAAATTTGTAGACGATAACTCCTTAATTAGAGTCGAGTTTGGGCCGACAGGGGCCGACGATAAGTAGGAAGGTGGTGCCGCATACTGATGCCGCAGTCGGGCAGATGAGATCTTTGTCGTTATGAGATCGCTCCAAGCCTGTCCTTCACAGGCTTGTGCTACAGACACTGTGCTGCTGGTGACCTCAGGCACCGCCACTGCAACATCACTCGCTCCAACTTGGCTGTATTCTCTGGCACTTTCTGTGATCACATATTTTCCGCTGGAAATTAACGGATCAAAGCTTCTGAAGTTCAACTTTTCAGAGGGATGGATGAGTTCCATAATAATTTCAGCACTGGCAGACGGTAACCAGTCGACGTCTGATGAGCTGGTAATAGAAACAACGTATTCTCATGTTGTCGCTTCGAGGAATCAAACAAAAGGAGATTGGGAATTGGTGGAAGAGAGCAAGGACGTCTTCCTATTCGTTGTTTTGGAAGCCACGGATGAGTTGCTGGAAGGTTCGAGATCTCACGCTGTGCAGGGGATCTGTGGGAGACAAAAGAGAGGCCGATTAGTTTAAATGAGGAGCGGAAAGAAGTAAACAGCAACACTGAGCTCTGACTCATCCAATGAAAGCATACACAGTTGCGTCAACAATCATACATAAAAATTAAACCACTCTCAAGCTGAATAGTATTGTCATCAGTAAGCAGCAAGTATAAAGCTAAAGCACCGTTTGTTCCTTGCACGATACCAAATACCAACACAATCGGCGTTTCTAATAGTTACCAGTAGCCACACTCTTACAATGTGAGATCGAATTTGAAACAAAAGCCTCAACTTATTGTAGGATATTTACATCAGTTCTGAGTACTGATGTTATCAGTAGTCATTAGATTGAAGACGCGATCAGTTACAACATTCTTTGCCATCTACCTCGCAGTGACAGTGGGAAGACAAGCACGTCAGCATCACGGGGAATATTTGCAATGTTAGGTTACGGTAGTGCAGTCGACACCTTCCAAAAGGATTTACTTACAATGTACGTCAATGGATATGACAGACAGGAACATAAATTGGCAGTTCGTAGTAGCCTGCAAGCTCTCAAATAAGTCAGTGGGTATTATTACTTATTATATGTATATAAGTACATAGATCACACGATTCATGCACCCTAACCGGTAAGGCGCATTACTATGTTCTAAACAATTTTACTGAACTAGTACTGTAATAGTATTATTGAATGAATACGTTCCTATGGGGAGAAACTGATGTCTTTAATTGTTTGCTTGTCCACTCCTCACATGTGGAGCTGGTGGCAAAGTACTAAAACCTTGAGAAAATCATTTCCAGTCAACCTATCGTTACCTGGAACAAAAAATAAATAAACTGTTCCTGGAGACGCAAGGAATGCATCTATTGGAAAAAAGCACGCGTACATGAGCACTGAATGGACAATGGTAAATTTAAATTGCAATATTAATTCTAGAAAATGTTAGGTCATTTTGATGTCCCAAGCTTCAATTATCGTCGTCCACAGTGGAAATCTAACTACAGATTTGTGTTTCTCGCTGATAAAAAACATGTCTTCCAACACCGCTAATAGTTTATTTATTCATTTGTTTTTTGTTTGAAGTTCACTGTGTTAGCTGGAAAAGCTTTCGTTGAAGTTTAATCATTTTGCTAACAGCCCCAAATTGCAAAATTTAGTGAGCAGTCAAGTTGCGTGTGGTCTATAAGTAATATACCTACTGACTTTTATTTCAGTGCAAGCGATGTACATCGTGACAATAGTT
>LQNS02015106.1:12830489-12846526 GCA_001587735.2 Parhyale hawaiensis
TTGTTTAAGTTTGTTGGAGTATTTTACTCAAGATGTTACTTCTGCCTGTCTATATAGAAGACCTAAGGATGCCAGCACGATAAAGGATCAATGAAGAAAAGAAGAAAATTAGGAAGTAAATAAGAGAAGAGGAGATGCCGCATCGGCCTAGAGGCATTAGGCAAGCGTATAGGTTATTGCGTGAATTCTTCACGCACGGGTCCACTAGTACCTCAAGAATGCCCTAATTCTCCCCTATCTAATACTGATGAAAGCGTCACGGTCGTATTAACTAAAAGACAAGCAGAATCCTTTTACTGTGTGTCTAAAAAAAGCTACATTTTGAATTGGCTGCTGTGTTTCGGTATATGAGATACCTACATTCCCAACCCATATAGGATTTATTCTTTTGTTTGATGCATGTTGACATAGCAGCCAATTGAAAATGCAGGATTAAGTTCACTTATTGGCTAGGCATTGGGCGCAATGCTTGGTGACATTTACTCCCTGTAACATGTACTTAAAATACACAGACTCAATATAAACTGCTTACATTCGAACAATTTTCACATGATGCTCAAATCTAAACGTAGTTCAAGTACATCACATACCTTAATTGATGCCTATTAATTACGAGAATAAACTTCACGGCACGTAAATTGTGAATTTTACAGTTTTTTCAATGTACACTTCTGAGTGCAACCCCATCACAAACCATCACCGTTCGCACCCCCCACAGTGGCCTGTGGGGTATAATTAAACGCTTCGTGTATTTATTTCGTGTCCGCTCTTAAGGAAATAGGCGAAAAATAGGCCAGGTTGCAGATTTTGTAATTAAGTTACGTATTCATAGAAATTGATGACCAGGTTCTAGAAGATGGCGAGAGTGGGATCCTTATCCTTTTATCTGAAGACACTTTTTGCTTGAAACCCTTCTTGACATCGGAAGCCCGATTTTATAACTTTTTTTCTCTCAGGTCATGACATAAAATTCGGCAGATAACCAACAGAGGACTCACGAATAGATGATTTTTCACGGACAGTAGACAATTATTTCTTCTAGCTTACTGTTTTGCTCTAACATAGTAGAATCGCTTCAGAGGACAACATTTCAGCACTTCAATGAAGCAGATATTTGAGTTTGACACAGTATCATGGCTACGGTGTACTCACATAGTATATAAGCTGACTGGAGTTGCATTCCAGTTTATTGCAGCGTCTTACTCAAGATTTTACTGTGCCTCTCACTAGGGAAGAAGCACGTTTAATGAAAAAAAAAAGAGGATAGGGAATGTAAAAGAAGAACGAAATTACTACAGTCTCAAGAACGAAGACGTGCATCAATGGGGAGAGATGGAGTGACTGTGCGACAGTGCAATGTTAAGAAAGACTTAAAGCATGGAGAAATGTTACACAAGGGAATAAGAGCTGCTGATAAGCGTGAGCGGTAAAATGTGGAGACGGCAAGTCAGAGACAAGAGGACCTAAGGATGAGAGCCCGACAAATGATCAATGAAGAAAATGAAGAAACAAGTTAGAGATGAGTGAGAAGATTCCGCACAGGCGTATGTTAAGCAAAAATATCGATTATTGCGTGAACTTTTTACGCACGGGTCCACTAGTTATAAATTGGTTAAGTAAGAAGTTGCATGCGTAAACTGAGAAAGGGATAGATTCAACCTCAAGTGTAAGGAATGAATTATCGCAGCATTTGGTGTTTGGTAGCAACCTCGTTACTCCAGCGAATTGCTGCTTGATCACTATCCATGAATAACTAGCTCCATATCTGCCGACTGTACAGGAGCTGACACCCGGCCCCTTCCCACAGCTCTGTGCATTCGCTTTTTAGATTATAGCCTATGACTGACATTTTTCCTCCGACTGTACACGTTCTTCACTCCGCTCTAGAATCACTATGCAGTACGCTACTTTTGATTATGCAAATACAAATTTTTTTACTTATTTTTCAAGATGAGTGTCAAACATTTAAAATGTGAATAGTAAGTTAGTGCACAGGTATGTTGTAACTATAAAAACAACTAGAGAAAAGTAAAACGGAACCATTTCCTTCGTTTTGGCAACATTTGCTTATCGCACGGGGTTCTGCTGTAACGCCAGATTATGTAACATCACTTTCTAGTCAACATGGGCAAGAATAGCGGTCTAACCAGTGAAGAAATGATCAAGTGAGCTCGTTATTGGCTTCTTGTAAGACAACATTCGAAGTTTCCAAGGAATTACAGCGTGATCACCGAACAATTAAGGCTTATGCAATTGAACGTAAAGTCAATCGGAAAACTCCGGATAGAGCCTCTACGAGGAAATTGACTGTTCGGAATATGCGCCATTTGAAGGTTTCTATAGCTAGAAAACAACTTTTTACAAGTAAGGCGATGTTTGAAGACGCTGAAGCCCCAATACCAATCAGAAAGACAAGACGTGAAGTTCTGCAGAGGCTATAGAAAGTGAAAAAGGTAATTTAACGACCACTTCTAACAAAAATTCAATTCATAAAGAAAATAGGGTCAAATGGGCTGAAGAGAACATCAAAACCGATTTCTCCAATGTCATATTTACTGACGAATGCAGAGCCACTCTTGATGGTCCAGATGGATGGGCGTCTGGATGGGTCCTCCATGACCGACCTCAACAGACACGGCTTAACTGTGAACAAGGTGGTGGAGGCGTAATGTTTTGCGCCGGTATAGTAGGTGACACCCTTATTGGTATATTTGAAGTGGCAGAAGGAGTTAAACTGGATGCAAAAAGGTACTGCCAGTTTCTTGAAGCCAACTTGATTTCATGGCTTGATGAGCAGACGATGGCACACAGATTCAAATTGGTATTTCAGCATGATAACGCTCCGTCACATGGAGCACGGTACACTGCTAACTGGCTTGCTGATGGAGGATATAAATCAAAAAGGATTATGACCTGGCCAGCGAATAGCCCCGATTTAAACCCCATTGAGAACCTCTGGGCAATGATCAAAAGGAAGGTCTATGAAGGTGGTAGTCGGCAGTTTTCGAGCAAAGTAAGCCTGTGGAATGCAGTACAAACAGCTGCAGATTCTATTCCACCATCTGTAACATCAAACCTGACAAAATCTGTTGATAATCACTTTATAACAATCATGAAAAACGAAGGTTACCATGTTCAAAATTAACTTGTTTCGTTTACAACACTGAACTCTTATTTTAGTGTTTATTGAATCGTTTTGGTTATAATTTCTTGGTTTTGGACGTTTAATAATAATATTCCTGTTCACTTGTATTTATGTCCTCTTTATGACGTTTTTATTTACTTGTTGCAAAATCTGAGGTAACAGTAAAAAACTCGTTAATAAGCAAATTGTCTTGATAAACTTAGGAAATGGCTAAATATTTATTTACAAGTGCTGTTTATATTTTCAACATAGCCAAACATTCAGTTAATATTGATATTTCAAAGCTAGATGCCTATTTTGAAAAGTAAAATAAAAAACTTGTATCTGCGTAATCAAAGGTAACACACAGTATATCCATAAAATAAAACCTAGCCTCAATATAATGACTATAGCCGTACCACTTGTCACAACTCATGACTGACACTTTTTCCTCCGACAGTACTTGCCTGTTTGCCTCCGCTTCCCTTACCGTCCGACGCTTATATAAGGACCTCCATAACGCACTATGGTCATTTACCTTTTAGGTCCCACCCTTTTAACACATGTCCAAACTAAGTTCATCTAAAATAAAATTCTTTTAGGCATCCTTTGCTGTTTTTAGTTATAATTTCTGATGATGGTGAAAAATTTTCGAAATGTTAAATTTGAGTTTACCGTCGACTTTCTATTCATTATTTGTAATTTGCCTTAGGNTTTAACACACGTCCAAACTAAGTTCATCTAAAATAAAATTCTTTTAGGCATCCTTTGCTGTTTTTAGTTATAATTTCTGATGATGGTGAAAAATTTTCGAAATGTTAAATTTGAGTTTACCGTCGACTTTCTATTCAATATTTGTAATTTGCCTTAGGATAGTATTTTTAATTTCCCGTAGGCCTACTGTTTAGCACCGGTTGTTCTGGCGTGTGGTCGATGGAATACGGTTTGTTGACCATACTCCAGAACGATCTATGCACTGCGCTCTCTTATGCGACTTACTGCGGGAGTCGCAGTGCACTTCCCCATAGTTAGGTGCAGTCCCTTCGCCGAAATGTTTATTATCAGCTTTATATACCTCTTTCTCTTGAAAATTAGATTCCCTATTAATAAATCAATAGCAGCTACAATGTTTAACAGATATGGACAACCCGGCGTGTCAATATTCAGGAAATATGAAAAATTCTCCAGAAAACTTGAAAAATCAATGCTAGACTTACACTTCTTCACCTGTAGCAAAGCATATCAAGCCACCCCAAAATTTCTTCGCTTCCGTTTGTACCGACAGTCACTTCAGAACAGCCAAGTGTACAAATCCTGGCAATCTAAACTCTTGGACTTGGAAATTCAAACTCAGCATAGCAGCATCGTCAACCATACAATCCGACCAACTAGTAGCTATCTCAGATTCAAAATTCTTTTTCCTTTCTTGACCACATCAGTTTAGTTCACTTTGTACAGTCCAACACCAAAAAATTTATAGATAGAACCAAATTCGTCCACAGCAGAAAGTTGAACGCATTAGGAGCATCCCCAAACCTAACCTCCTGCAATCCAGACAACGTAATTTTTAACTACTCAAAGGTAATACTTCAACCGCGCCTCAAATTTCTACTGTCATTCGGCCTGGAATTCTGCCTACCCATATTCAAACCGGACTATTACAAACACTTCATAGGCTTTGAAGGCCTGGCTAACAGACTGAAATCGCAACAACTGCGTCCCAACTTTGCTTTTGTAGAAATAAAAAACAAAATAAAAGAAACTTGTAATAGCATTTACAACTCGTACAGTAAACATAAAGTATTTTCTCCAATCTTTTCTAGGTCTGATCTATCTCTATTATCTAACTTCCAAAAGAAAATTCCTTTGTCGTGTGCAGACCCGAGAAGGGAAGAGGTGTTGCCATTCTGGACAAAAATCAGTATTATAAAAAAATGAATGCCATCCTCTCCGATACAACCAAGTTCACTGTTTATGATTTGCATACCGATCCCTTCCAACTTACGCTTAAATTCATTGACAAAATTAATAGATTTCTAAAAAAAAAATTGTTAGACCAAGGCATCATCACTGATTGGAATTACCGTTCACTCCACAACTCAGGTGCTTCCCAGGGCATCATGTACGAGTTTCCAAAAGTACACAAAGCCGACGTCCCCTTACGACCAATTCTAGCTGCTTATAAAACCCCGTCCTATTCCATTGTTAAGTTCCTCGTCCAATTACTTGAACCTTTAACTACTAATCAATTTAGTTTGCGCAATTCATTTGAATTTCGTGACCGTATCAAAAACCTCTAATTGCCTCCCAACACCCACTTATCCAGCTTCGATGTCACCTCTCTTTTCACCAACATCCCCGTAGACGAAACTATAGATATCATTAGCAACAAAGTTTTTGACGGCACGGACCTATTCTCCACAACATGGACAAACCTACCTTTAGAACTTTCCTTAGTCCCGCCATTAAAGATTCCTTCTTCATGTTTAACAATAGACTGTACAAACAAATAGATGGGGTCTTCATGGGAAGCCCGCTCAGTCCGTCGCTACCAAATATCTTCCTATGCCATCAAGAAACACTTTGGCTTAACGACGGCCCAAATGACTTAAAACCAATTCACTATGGTCGTTATGTAGATGACACATTCCTAGTATTTAAGATTCAAACAGATTCTGATTCATTTCTGGATTATCTAAATAGTAAACATCAAAATATCAAGTTCACTGCCGAAAACCAGTCAGATAACTCTTTAGCTTTCTTAGATGTTTTAGTAGCCAACCACGACTCAACGCTTGTCACAGGGGTTTACAGAAAACCCACGTTCTCAGGCCTTGGGACAAGTTTTTCAGTCACTGCTACGATCAATTTAAAATCAATGCAATAAAAATTCTACTATTTCGAGCATAGCATTTGTCCACCTCCTACCTTACCTTCTCAAACGAGGTTGACTTTCCCCGAACTTTTTTCAAAAATAACGGTTACCCGCACTATGTTCTGGACCACTACTGCAAGTTGTTTCAAGACAAACTGTGCGATCCCGGCATTAGCAAACCCTCTGTCCCTAAATTAGGCTTCTTCCATTCGCTTCAGTACTACAACAAAGCCTCTGTTAGTGCAGCAAACACATTGAAAACGTTCCTCTCTGAAGCTTACCCACAAATAAACTTTAAATTTTCATACAAAAACACATTTACCATAGGGTCCTACTTTAAATTTAAAGACAAACCACCCACACCGCATCTCTAAAGTGTTATCTACCGTTTCAGATGCAGAGGATGCAATGCCTCGTACATTGGTAGCACTAGATAACATTTAAAAGCCTCAATTGAATCGAGTTTCCGTTACTCTACGGTACGAGGCGGAATGGGCGTATGCCAGCTAACACTGCTTTTCACGCGCTTCACTCGTTAATCGAACATTTTATTATTCGTACCACCTCCAAGAACAAAATAAATTCGTGTAACGCGGCACCACTGTAGTTACTACAACAATCGCAGTCCAGGGGTTACAACAACGCGCAGCTTAAGGCGTGCCATCATCCTAATCTGAAACACAGGGAATAACTTCACAAGAATCTTAAGGCAAGCAAACAGACAAGGTGTCGATAAAAAGAGGCAAATGGAAAGCGCTTTTTATACGGAAGATTCACAGAGGCTTACTTAAACCACGGCATGCGTCAAGAGCGGGAAACACAATGCTAGCATTTTCACTAAGTTTTGAAAATCCTGCATTATTAGTACTATTTAATATGAAGCACCAACATCTCTATTAACAGAGTTCGTTGCGATAAACTGAAATACAGCAAAAAGAAGGGGCAAGTACGATGTGAAGGAAAACAAGGAATCCATGCTTGAAGAAAGACAATCGGGAAAGGAGAGAGAAAGGGGCAAAAAATCGTTAGGAGTACGAAGCATAAAAAAGTAAAATTAGCGCGATAGGACAGACATCCCGAAGGCCGAACTTGGGTTCAGGTAATAGTTATATAAATATGATCTCAGGGGGCTTGGCCGGGAGATCAAAGGATGAACGAGCCCCTAGCGTAATAAAAAAGTTATTGGCGATACGAATTATTAGCACCAATTTCAAAGTTTCTGGATCAGCCTAAAAGTGAAAAATGTCATATAGCAGCCTTGATCAGAGCACATCTATTCGAACTAAATACGCAATAACTCCACAGCTGGAATGTTCATACGATACCACTTCGAAATCATGTTACTAGCAGAAGCAAGCGCAAGCATTCATGATGCCACGGTTACGCAATTCCCAGCAAACTCGTACCATCTATATCAGCAGAAGGTAGGTTACAACGCTCTTGCAAATGGACACGAAGACCACCAATTACATTTACTGCAGTTTCTGGGGCGCAGGTGGCGTATTTCAACTGATGAGCAAAATTCACACAAAGAAGTACTGAATACAGCGTCATGCTGGCATTTTTTGACTCATCAGTAACACAAAAGAATGCTGCCCCTCCACTTCAAAATAATGAAAAATAATTAGAAATTGTGAAAGATCGCATCGAGCGAAGAAAACGATTCGAGAAAATATCCTGTCAACAGCTGCGGGTATGGAGAGCAGGAGCTGCATTAATGCTCATAAAAACGATATTTGTCAGCTATGTGCCGGTAAAATAATTGTGAAGAATATGAAAGTCAACTATCCCTTTCGGTCTTGTGCAAACGCACATTAAATGGATCGTAACCTTAATAAAAGAGAACTGATGGCACGTATTCTGTTGTGCAGCCTCCTCGTTTTGGTACCCTTATTATAGAGGTAGAGGCAAGCTGACACGACACCTTGCTTGGCATGCATGCGGCGCAAATTTTCAAAACGGCAATCCTGATGAAGTTTTCAACACAACAACAAGAAAGTAAGTGTTTATCACCACGTACGATGCCGGGTCAACCATGCTTACATTTTCATATGAGCAGTTCATCACAGACACGTGCCAAGGCCAGGGAGCAGCGCAACAAGAACCACTGCTTTTGGTTGTGGTGCTGTGATGAGGTACGAGTTTACAGCGCAGCCAGCGGACGGGCATCACACTTCCGGTATTGGATGGCGTTCGGTAGAGGCTGTAAAGGGTTATTGCTTTCTCAGAAAGCTCTGCTATCCTTAAAATGACGAATTGCTTACACTTACATTATTCGTATTAACACAGGGCAATATTGCAGCAAAGTTGACACAATCTCCTCCTTCGTAAGCAAATTCATATTCGAAGACGAGCCCACAGTTAGAGGAGGATATCAGCAACTTGGAACACCGCGCAACAGATGGCGCTGTAATAAGGCGCTATTAATGTATACTGTTTAACAATAGTCAACGAAAATTTGAAGATAGTCCCGAAATAAATAATATTTTAACAACATATATGAGAATCTATAACTCAATAGTGTCCAGTATTATCATTGATATGCATAGTTGCACAGCCTTTGTTATGAAAAACAGCTTGTAACCTCTCTCCAAAGTGTTCAAGAGTCAACTAGAAAGATTTATAGGAATCTTGGCCCATTCTTTCATGCATAATCCTTTCAGCGTTTTAATATTTTGTCAATTCAGTGCATGGACACATCTTTGTTTCCATACATTCTCAAGTAGATTGAAGTCAGAAAAATAATTTGTCCGCGGCATCACATCGATTTCCTTGTCTTCAAAACATTTCTGAGTTCTAAAGGTTGGTTGTATGTCCCGGATCATTATCCAGATTATTGTCAGAACACAAAATGTCCTTTCAAGACCCAATGATTTGGCACACTTCAGAGGTTTTCTTATAAATGTATCACGATACATGTTGTCATCCACCTATCCTCCCAATGATGATACCATTCTTGCATTAGCATCATTTAATGGAAAATACACAATATTATAATGCTACAACTTCCGAAATTTCCAGTGACACGTCTTTTGCAGAGTGGCAGACTCATATTGAAGTTGTCGTAAGCTATACCTTAAAGTTCAGTTTTCACTTTCAATTTACACTTGCAGGGACAGGTATGCTAGGGAGTACTAGCTAGTCTGAACGCTTAAGGTCGCGCGTTCACCTCCCTGTGAGGCAAGTGAATTTTTACCATGCTTGGACTTCGGCGTTTCTGACATTCACAGTCCATTGCGAGAGTAATGAAGTAACCAGAAATGGAGATGGTCGAGAGGTTTCAACTGTCACGTGGGTCTTCCGTGTTTGACAGCGTGGCTCTGAAAATCGTGATAGACTGCAATCGTGCACTTTTGTGGGCCTTGGCGGGTATCGATACGCAGCACAAGCAACTGCGTGCATGTTGCCCAGTTGGAGTGTGAGGACAAGTTGACTTTACCGTTATCTCGCAGTTTCATCTAATCACTGTCGGTCTTACAGTTCTTTGCCGGTTTAAAACTATTAAACTGAGTAAAGATATATTCGGCAGTGTAGCTGTGGGACGTAGCTGCTAGAGCAGTGTCGTGTGTGTAGGAGCAGTTACTGAACAAAAGTATGGTAAACAGAACCAAACAACCTTTCGTAACGAAACTATTCCGAACCTAATGTAACCTTATATGCGCAAACAACACGAACGTCAGAGACGCAACACCTGACGTATCTGTCAGGACCCGCTGTTGCCAGCTACATGAGCGATGTAGCTGCCAGGACAGCGTGGTGCCAAAGTAACACAAACTTATTTACGCGTAATGGATCTAAAATATTTCTTGAAATCTAATTTTTATGTTGTTTTCAATACTTTCAAGTTTCACGCTAGAGTGGTTTTCGGATTAATCATAAATATATATGGGTTCTTGTCGACTAAATGCCTTCAAAGCAACATCTGACAACTACATTTCGAAGACTATCCTTTTCGATTAAATTTTTTCCACTCTCTTAGAAGTTCACCATTAGAAGTCATCTCTACTCTTGAGACGATAGGTAATGCGCTTATGCAAGTTCTAGGATAACTCCTTTAACTTCCCCACTGTAATCAACGATGTTGGAGAGGACAGCAGATGTCGCAGTCGTTGAGAACATTTTTGATTGGTCATGCAAAGACAACTGTGCACATGATGGAACATGTTGCATTTGTAAAACTTTCAACGGAAATCATGATATTGCACAAAAAATAAAAACTGTTGAGTATTCACTAGTTTCAGCGCATTTCTTTTTTTTTCATGAAAAGTTGTTTTAATAAGTTTCCCTTTCATGCAAGTAATGGTAAACCATGTGCAGCAATAGTTAAACCGAAGTTGAAAGTCTTATTGCAGGACTGCCAAAAAAAGACATGTCTCTCATACCCAAGGGATACTTTGGACGCTCGAGGTATGGTAATAACGTCTGGACCACTACATGCTCCAACCGCTGAAAGTTGAAAATAGGTGATTTAGGGTCTATTCTAATTGCTTTCTGAGGTCATTGCGTTATCAACTCCGCCAAGGAGGTTCTGTTTTCGTCGAAGTTTGTCTGTCTATATGTTTGTCACTAAGATAACTGAAAAGGTTACGGAGAGATCTTTCAGAAATTTACGAAATTTACAGGGAATGTTAGGTATGAAAGGAGGATGATCCGTGCACCCCTTTGTGTGTTTGCCCATTTTTTTCTTGGTGACATAACTCACAGTTATGAACGAATCTTCAGAAAATTTTCTGGAATAGATGGGAATGTTATAAGACCAACTGACCAACTTCTATGATAATCTGTCAGTCCGTTTGTCTCTATATATGTTGCTTTTATGCTTGTCAGTAACATAACCCAAAAAGTTATGAACGATCTTCATCAACTTTGTAGATATTGCTAGAAATGTTGAAAGGCAAAAACGATAAAAGTTGGTGATGATTCGTACGTCTGTTAGTGTGCTTGACTATAACTTTGTCCTAGTGTTCGTCAAAACATAACTCAAACGGCTTCGGATCGTTCTTCAAGAAAATTACAGGAACCGTTTTTAATGTCAAGATGGACAAATCACCAAATTTTAGAGATGATGAAAAGAAAATCTTGATTCGGGACAAATTTGAATTTTTCGTTGACATTGCCTTGCTTGGCAGAGGTATGCGCTCTCAGAATCAGAGTGCTTCTCTAGCTCATATAGCAACGCCTTATGTCAACTACGCTACAACCTCAACTTCAAACAATCCTAAAAGACCAATTAATTAGCTATATATACCGAGGTTTACGCCTCCATTTCTGCACGAAAACGATGTCACAGAAGAAAGAACAAGGTACATATACTATATCGATAGAAACGGGGAACCCATGCAGGAAGGTGTTCCTATGCATGATCAGCGCGCATAGGAAAAGGAAGTCGGGAAAAACGAGGAAGAACACTAGAAAGCTAGATAAGTAGGAGTATGAAATTAAAAGGAAGTAAAGAGGGCATGATGGACAGACGTCCCGAAAGCCCTCAATTAACCCTCTGGGGGAGCTGCTCCACATAACATAAGATGGGCGAACCTAACTAATCCTGGAAGACCAAACGGGCAAGAACAACTGTAAACTAATATGAGTCTGACAACACAAAATTAAAGAATACATACCGCACTCACTAAGCGTATTAGCGTCGTTACACGCATAGTACAACCAAGTGCGATATGCAACACCAAGCTGGTAGCGCACCATGACAGGAGAGTGCAATAACGTATAGCGCAGTTGTTGGTGCTCTCCAACAAGGAGAGAACACTGCCATTCCGATATTGGTTTTTAGAGCTCGATACTGAGTGCCAGGATACAGTATAGAGTTCGCGCAATCGCCCCAGAAACAACTTATGTTTATAAAAAAAATTCCAAGAAGATATCGAAAAGTGGCCGTTCATCTCTCAAGGGAACGAACGCAACGGGTTTAGCCGCGAGTAGGAGGGAGCGTCGAAGCGTTGAGTTTGTTCCAAGAAATAAACGGTGTGGCGTGTAAGACAAAGACTGATACAGTAGAAGAACCAGAATGCCACGACGTTGAATGGTTGAATGCGTGACAATTAAGAAACGAGCGGTGTGAGGTCCACACTCTCGTTCACACTACAGCAAGTGCGTGTGACATTCGTCTGCGATTACGCAAAACGCAGCGAAATGCGAAATCTAACAGCAGCGTCCACACCTCTTGTAGTGCGCACGCTACGTTCAATCAGTACACATGTGAACAACGTCGTTGATGACGTTCGTTTACCAAAGTAAAGTTGTAGTTTTTTTAACACTGCTATTAAATTATTTCACTTATCTCCATTGTTGCATGCATCTTCAGGTTCACAGGAAATTACTAAGAATGCTGATACAACTTTCTTACATTTTTTGACGAATCGTGCACTTTCTTCACAACCAGACGTGTCCGAAAATGAGCAGTAAGCTGGGAACGTGTGAAAGCGCACAAAATTGCCATATGCGAGCGAAATATGCAGTTACCAGCGAAAACGCAAAAGTGTGGACACATTTCGGCGCAAGTGTGGGCGAGGCTTGAAAGAAACCGTGTGGGAGGTGATGGCACACAGCGTAGAGGTGTCTCACATTCGTGACAGAGACGTTGTTGCTGTATCTAACCCCAAAACAGCCAAGATCACCCTAACCCTGACAACTCTCCATGGAATTTTCGAAAAAAAAATTATACAGAAATTGTAACAAGAATGAACTTGTCACTTGTGCTCCATACTAAAAGTATCACTGGATGAACGTAATACTGTATGAACTTGGATGTGACAGGCACTCATGTGGCTAGCGTATCACAGCGCGGAGACCAGCGCACCAGTCGAAATATTGCTAAACTTCAAAATGATCTTACGTCATCGGCCCAGCGAAAGAAAATATCTGCTCGAAGGCGGATAATGAAATGAAATGCATTCGGTATGTACAGGTAGCTCTCAAGTTAAACCGAGAGAGCGTATATATTTATTATATAACAGAGCATAGGCGCCATTCGAGACAGCCCAAAAAATTTAGAGAAAACTAGAACGCCTCGTAGTGTAAGACCATCGCCCGCAGTGTGGAGCAAATTTCAACGCCGTCGTTATTGATGGCCAGCTTGCTCTACAGTTTTGGCATTTTTCACAGCTAGGTTAACCTACCAGACTCCCGGCAAAAAAATTATCAACAATGCTCAACTCGTTCTTCCTATTTTTGGGTGGACAGACAAACAAATGTACAACTAGAGCACTTTGAGAGCGCATACTTCCGCAAGGCAAGGCAAAAGTAACGAAAAATTCAAATTGGTTCTGAAACCATGATTTTCTTCGTATCACAACACCCAAATCTCATCTTTTGGGCCTTTTGATAATATCAATTGCTTCTGTAATATTATTTTTTTTTTGAAGATCCGTTCATAACTTTTTTAGTCAGGTATGCTCCTCACAAACGTAAGTAAAGCACACAAACGGACAAACCGATTATTAACAAAATTTCATCATTTACGTTTTCTAGTATTACTAACAATTCCTGTAAATAGCAGAAAGATCCATCCATAAATTTTCCAGTTAGTGTACTAACAAGCATAAATTAAAACGCAGCGACGAACGAACAGATCATCACAAAATTTGGTCAATTACTCTTCGTAATATACCTTACAACTCATGTAAATTTCATGAAAAACAATCCGTAACTTTTTGAGTTATGGTACTAAGAAAAAAATAGGCAGATAAACAAACAAAGACATGAACGGTCTTTCACCAAAAGTTAATCACCTGCTACGGTTAACATGCCTAACAATACATGTAAGTTTTGTAATGATCCGTTCATAACTATTTGAGTTATCTTGCATGGTGACAGACAAAGAGGCAGACCAACAGAATAACAGGCAGACAGACAAACACGACAAAAACATACCTAACCTCCTTGGTGGAGGTAAATCACCGCCTAAATCTTCAACGAAAACATAATCACCGCTCATCGCTTCGCTCGCGGGTTATAAAAAATTATTTTAGCAGCATCTATGTTAGAAATTTTACAAAGCAAAAGAAAGATACACAAAACTGAACAAAAATAAATTGAGCGATGAAAATATTACTAGGATCAAGTTTACCACAGTGTGAGCCGAGATAAGGTCACAAAAGTATGCAGGCGGAACTTGGAAGTTGGGCAAGGCGAGATGGCGTAACTTGAGAGCTACCTGTGCAATCCGGACACATGAGACAATCATAATGTTTGCAATAAGCTCTCGTATGAGAGCAACGACAGAAGAATTTTATTTCTTATAAACACAACCGACATCCCAACCTGTAAAACAATGTAGCTACATCAGCAACATTTCTCTCAAAGTTTAGTAGCTCAAAGCACAAAAATAATTGTTTCCAAGATCAAATGTTCTGTTTGAAGGTGGAACCAATGCATAAATTTGCATGAAAAATGCGACTGGGTCCTGCACGGACGTCAATGTGGCGAAGCTTGACACCCTGTGACGCGTGCGCAAACTTATCGCAGGGATGTTAGGAACATCCAAAAAGGAATTAACGTCGCCCGGGGAATTACAAGGCTGATCACCACGGCAAGACTCTGGCGTCAGGCGATGGGCGCCTTTCAGATAACTTTGTCAAATCTGTCCCCATGCATTTCGTGCGTACGTTCTATGCACTAAATTGTGTAGAAGTAGTTATAAGCAATCTACGACAGTACTCCCACACAACTTGGCACCTTCAACGCAATTAGTCCGCTAGGAACAATACATCACTAAAATTGACTGATTAGATCAGTCAGTAAATTCAAGTGCTGTTGAATTTCCCGAAATTCTGCAATTAGGGCATGTTCGACTGGGAGCCAAAATTAAGCTTAAGAGGCTTGACTTGTTCGAAACTTTAGACAGCAGCTTTGGCTTCATCACTTTGCATCGTGTCGCAAGTGTTAAAGCAGCTCTATTACGGTGAGCAAGCAGACAACTCCATTTCACGAAGCAAGATTGAGTTTCTGGAAGTCTCAATGTTAAGCGATTGAGGGTCAATGCCTGAAACTAAGTCAAGCGGGTCGAAGCCAGCGCACCTGCCTACGTAAAGTTTCGAACAAGTGAAGCCTCTGAAGCTCAAGTTCGCCGCCCAATCGAACATGCACTTGGTACTTGAGGTTTTCCAAAATGGTTTCCGTTTACGCGTTTGCTGAACCCGTGTAGTGGGATGGAACTTTCACTCTCCTTGTATTGCTACCTAAAAAAATTACGCACCTCCAGTTTCCCGTGCACTGAAAATGCTGCCTGGCAATCACGTCACAAACGCAATTATTTATAACTGCGCAACACGGCGCACGGGCGCGGCACCTCCAGGCAGCTTCACTCCCACCCCGAAACAAACCTAATTTTTCCACGAATCATACGCCGGCGTGTTAGTTCCATAGTGAGCTGCTCCTTAGTATGCGGCGCAGTGCGTGCAGTTAGGTTTTTATAGCAGTTTGTAAGAGCTTAGGCCAATCTTCGATCGCGGCTGTTGAAATTTGATGGATAAAAGCGAGCGAGGCAGCAACACTGGACTTGTTTTTACAACCTAACATGGAGGGGTTACGGGGCGCCTATGATGTAAAGCGTTTCAAAAGCGATGTGCCCATACGTCGATAGTTAAACAAGGTGCGTTCCATAAGCAATGCGACCAAATTTATAAAAAATAATTCTTTTAAAACATTACTACAAATAGTGAAAAATTTCAAAATAGTGCTCTCCTGCGTCTATACACTTCTGCAGGGTGGCGGTGTTTCTAGGCTTGGAAGGTATTTCCGGGATAGGTAGGTATTATATTAGGCATTAGGTATTATAAGAAGATTTAAGCCTCCCTAAATAAGTACTAAGCTCTTCTAAGAGAGGAAAAGGAAGGGACATATAGTATGTCGACAAAAAAACGGGGAACCCACGCACGAAGGTGTTCCCACACAGGATCAACGCGCATGGGAACAGCAAGTCGGGAAAGAAGAGGAAGAACAGTTAACAGTAAGATCAGTAGGAGTATGAAAGTGGAAGGAAGCAAAGTGGGCACGAAAGACAGACGTCCCGAAGGCCTAGCTAAT
>LQNS02015106.1:12846658-12857917 GCA_001587735.2 Parhyale hawaiensis
CGGGAAAGAAGAGGAAGAACAGTCAACAGTAAGATCAGTAGGAGTATGAAAGTGGAAGGAAGCAAAGTGGGCACGAAAGACAGACGTCCCGAAGGCCTAGCTAATGGCTAAGGTAACCTACTCAAACCCCCTGGGGGGGGCTACACCCCATAACATAGGATGGGCGAATCTAACTAAACTAACCTAACCCTATGGCCTATGGCCCATCCTATGCCCCCGGAGGGGGGTATTTCCGGGAAGCCGATGCAGCATGGACCTTGATGTTTTTACTGTGATCTATCTAATCTAGTGCCCCAATCTTTCCCTCAGGCCTATTATTCAGCGAGGGAAAAATGTCTGGGGAGCTAGGTCAGGACTGTAGGGAGGCTAGAAAATTAATAGAGTGTTGGTTCTAGCCAGGAATTCATTGACAGCGAACGTGCTGGGACTAGGGGTGAGTCGGCAGGTTGATATTCGTCCACAGCGAACTTCGTCGGCGCCCTCTCGAATCTCCTTGAACGACTTATGTCACCGGAGACGTGGCTTCTACAAGCAACCACTCAAAATGGCCTGATAAATTAATGGAAACTTTTCGGTGGCGGATTTCTCATGTTTAAAGCAAAATTTGGCAGCGTAAAATTGATCCACAGAGCAATCCATCTCTCAGTGTTACATAGCCTCAAATGTGATTCCTGGAGTCATACGTCCTATTTCTCCAGCAAATCGGAGGCGGTCGAGACTACGCTCGCTCGTTTTGAAGCAAACAGCCCACCCCCTCCACCTACCCAGCAGATTACAACGTGCTGTGGTGTATCTTCATCGTCGCACCAAGAAAAAAAAAGGTTCCATACCTTATGGACCGCACCTTGTATACACCTCACATATAATGATTACGTAGAAAAATAGACTTGCACTTGATACAACACTTAATATTGGTGTAGTGTAAAGTAAATCTATGCTCAATTCAACGATAACCTAGTTCGTATCTTACGAATATGTATGCCAAATGAAAGCCACGAACTGTAAAGCAGTTGGGGAGATTCAAAAGCATTTATATAAACAGATTCATAATACTAAACTAGACAAATTACAAAACAGTTCGTAAGTACTGTGGAACTGTCTTACGTGGCTATCAAAACTACCGGGTTCAAACTACAAGTCCGCCTCTTTGCAACACCCAATAGTTTCACTACAAGGCTGTGACATTCTGGGGCCCGCTAGTAAAGGCACCAGACTAGAAAATGTTTTCTCACCGCCGTAGTATATCCTCCAGAGCAGTTGTGCTTGGGTCGCAACTGACAACTAACTCTAAATTCAAAATTAAACTATTTCTGCGTGAAAATATTTTTTAGTCGCGACCACAGTTATTAGTTTCGGCCATCAATATGCGCACATATTTGCTGCATCGTAGACAACTACTCCCTCTCTCTCTCTGCATGCGATTAAGGTTGCGCATTAAATGGCTCAGCAACTATGACAGTTCTTCGGTGTGCTGTAGGCGACTCTCACAGCGGCTACTAACTTTTAGAATTACAGGCCTCCTTGACGTTGATTTAGACTGGGAAAAGATGCCTCCGTGGTTATCAGAATTGAACAGGTGGAAGTTGTAGGNGTTGTGCATTAAATGGCTCAGTAATTATGACAGTTCTTCGGTGTGCTGTAGGCGACTCTCACAGCGGCTACTAACTTTTAGAATTACAGGCCTCCTTGACGTTGATTTAGACTGGGAAAAGATGCCTCCGTGGTTATCAGAACTGAATAGGTCGAAGTTGTAGGAAAACAGGCGGGCATCGGTCCAACGAGGATGACCGATCTGTTTGAGAGAACCCCCTTGGAGGCTTTACTTACAGAGGGACAATTGGAGGGCTGATGTACCCAGTGCGGCCACGCCTTTATTTGATCGAAGGTAATAGTGTACTGACCATATGTATTACCTCTACAATTAATGAACTAAGTAAGACATCCGTAGGGTGAAAATGGAATAGTACGGTTTGTGGTGATTATGTTCTAAACTTGGAATTAGTTCGTACGGGTCAGAGACTTGACATGTTACGGCTCAGCCGTGTTCTCTCTTGTACACCGCGGTACTTAAAGAATAGTTGATGGTCCATCCGACTCCAATCCTTCACTTTTGACACCTTCGCATACACTGTATGTCCTTTCAGTCGAAGTTCACGAAAAGATTGGCCCTGCTGGTGACGGCATACCCCTGGACTGTATAAGAAACACCGCAGCATTAGCATACTGCTCTGTACTACTGATTCATAATAGCCTAATAGCTACCGCAGCACAAGCAGTAACATACTTCCGTCCGACGGCCAGAGCAGGCAGGCTACCGTACATACGAGACAGTGAAATATTCTGGAACGTGCACCGGGACCGGAAGGCAGGAGATGCTAAAGCGCAGCTGTCTGCGTCTATCGACACACGCAGCGCCGCTCCAGGGCAGCAGCACTGCGGCCAGGTGGGCGAGCAATCTCCCCTTCAGTACATCATCAAGGGTAACGAGAACACGGAGCCTCCATTCTATCCTCGAACAAAGATAAACGATACTACTCAAGCACAACCTCACTCTTTTCCCTTCATGCTTCACTGCAAAGCTCTTGTCATAGAATACCGTATTAGAAGGAAAAACTAGAGACCGGGCTCTCGGCGGGGTGCATTATTTTAAATTCCTAGACCATGTAGCGATAAGAGACTCTTCCCTTCTTGATATTGGACACCAGATGCCAGGAAGCGTATTATATGAATGAATGTTATGCGTCACGGTGATGTATGAGAGCGAGGCAGGGACAGGGATAGATTATTTTTAACGCAGGGAACGGAAAGAAGTTGCGGCTCAGGAAGCGGGAAGTGCACGCGAATGACGGCATCTCGGAACATAGGGAATGATAAACATTCGTCCTACTGCTCGCCTAGGTTTAGTTTAATAAATATCTTTCGCCAAAGAAAAAAAGTTCCGTGATAACCGCGCGCCACCAATAGAAGCAAAACACTGTAGCTAATGTTCTGGAAACTGGATCCTTTACGCGTGAAACTCAGACCTTGCGCGAGTTCCCTTGATATTCTCACCCATCTATGCACTTCCTACAACAGGCACGGTTTAAAGAGTTGGACAGGCTTTAGAAAAAGGAACAAAGTGGAACTAAGGCAAAGTAAAAACAATGTTCAGTGAAGATACCGCCGGTTGCGACTGGGTTACGACGAGTTGTGTACTAGTGCATTGCTACGTACATGTAAGTTACATCAACGGCCATAGAATTTTTGCTTCGCCTACGAATCGCATTATCTAAACCATCAATAAAAGTTGACACCCGGTGGTGTATGAGAAGGACCGAAGGGGGCTGAGTGCTCAGCAGCGAGACTCGGCAATGCCAACGAGAAACTCAAGAGACGCATCTAATCTAGGGAAAAATGCAGTTTCATGTAAAATGAACTTTCTTAAGAAATTTTAACGCATTAATATTGATTAAATTTTCCTGTTTCTCAACAGCTTTTCTGAAGCTTTCAGGCATACTTTAGTGTAAAAATTATCAAATAGGTACATTTCAGCGCCTGACAGCTGTTCCAGCTGCATCACGAGCTTAGAGTTTGAGCTGGTGCCTAGTCTTTGACGGAAAGTGTGTTTTCAATGCAATAAAATTCGAACTTAAAACTTTAAACAATGGTTTTCCGCAGATAAATTAAATTTTCAAACAACAGTTACCAAACTCGAATGATGGACATTTGCAAATAAAAGTATGACCAATCGTTGGTAAAAATATCTCGGTATTCATATAATTGCATAAAATTGGATGAAAAACTTCGTTACAAAAGTCGCATCAACAAAAGTTCATCATATGGAAGTGCATGCGTCGCGCCAAGAGAAATTCATAATATCAATTCAAAGTTCTCGCAATCTATAGAAGTCACTGATTATAATATACGTAACTGGATGGGTTCCCGTCAAAAGTAAATAAAATAAATTGGGGTGAGGGGTGACAATAAAAGGTGCGCAAGGGCCACGCGAGCGTCAATGAGCAGTGGCGCTCCCATTGAGTTTTTAATGAGAATTTAGAGCGAGCTAATTAGCAGCTGCTAACGAGAGAAACATTAATGGTCGCCACGCCAAGGTTTAAGAGTCGCTTTTTCCCCTCTCATTAGTGGACACAAACGCCCCACTCATCACTTGGCGACCAAACACGGCAGATAAAATTAGACTTACTCTTCCAGACATTTGACTGACGCACGAGATAGCCATCGAGAGCTCAGCGAGGAGCTAATAATGTTCCGAAGCTTTGAAAAAACGTCAGCGCTGAAGGCCATAACATGTCTGCATGCGTGGATGGTCATTTTCTTCTTAAGAAAATATTGACAGCAATAACATACGTGCAACAAAAATAGCGAATGAGTGAAATTCACTATATTACATAACACACAGTGTGTTGGTTGCGTTGTGTCTCCGTCCTGATCTGAAGAAGTAAAAACAATACTCATCACCTGAACGCCAAGGGGATAAGATAGGAGGAAAGTCAAGCCTTAAATTAAGGGTAAATACTACTGTGATACTGCGCTTTCTGGAGCTCGCTTCACTTAAAAAGTAGCAAGGTACTCTGGGTATTTTCCTCTTGAGCTTCCAAGATGAAAGGCTTCTCTTCCATAAATCACCTGTTGCTCCCGATGTCTCGCATGTTCTACATTAGTAGAACGGGACTTTTTTTCGCAGGACCAAATGTGTCACTCTGTTCGATTTTGTTCGCTTGGTTTTCTCATTCATTATATTTTTAATCTTATTTCATCGCTTAGAAGACCAAGTCGATGATTATCAGTCGGTCTCGAACACTTTTACCGCAGCATCCATATCTGGAGATAGATGACACTTTGCTTCAGGAGTCTCGCGATTTGGAGATTCTTTGTGTTGTATTTGATGAGAAGCTTACTTTTGAGTGGCATATTAGGCGACTGGTGTCACGTGCTTCCAGTACGATTGGGCTCCTGGGTAAGGTGAATTCTGTGTTTGGTGATAGTGAGGTCCGCAGATACTTTTACGCTACCTGTGTACGGAGTATTTATCACCGGTCTAGGCTTCAGCTGCTGACATTCACTTACATGTTGGGCCCACTTGTTAGTTCGGCCAGCAGACTGTGCGCGGATAATGAATGATCTGGTGAACCTGTCCCACAGGAGAGGGGTGGCCGAACTCTGTATGTTTTATAAGGTGTACAATAATGAGAGATATTGGTTGTATTCTTCTGTCCCTGCCCTCAAGGTCTCCAGGAGAATTGCACGTGCTGCGATCGGCGCGTACTCTTTCACGTTGGAGAATGCTAAGTGTCGAACTAATCAGTTCAGTCGATGCTTCGTACCCTGGTCTGCTTGGGTTTAGAATTTATTCCCGACATCGGCTTTCGGTCGTATTAGCCTGCAAGTGTTTAAGTCACCTATTAATAGTTTTTTGTTGGATTTCCTTTAGCAACGTTTCGGGCTTCCCGGTGTTACAATGAAAGTGCTTCATTTGGGTTGTACTATCTGTCCGTGGGGGCCCGAGCGTGCAGTTTAAATAATAATAACAATAGAGCTAAAAGTATATCTGCTCGTGAGTACTTTGAGCGCTTTGTCAAGTGGATGGTTCAAGAAGTGGGTAGCCCTTGGAGGAGAGTGTGCTGAAGAAGTGTGCGACTCAGTAAATGTAGCTATATATTAGTTTGTTCGCTGCCCTTTTGCCAAAACTTTTTGAGCATCGATCTTACGTACCGCAACAGGCTTCATGATGCAGATAAGATGGAGATATTAATAATCTACACAGTCACAGTGCTATTGAGTGTGACGCATAAAGGCAGGGCTGGGCTATTAACCATTATGTCTGATGGGAAGGTAAATAAAAGACGAGACATTTACGTCAAGTGATACACAGTGTGGGCACACTGAGAAGTCAGCAATATCTCAAATTAAATTTCAGTGCTGTAGGAACTTGAAAATTATACAGATCCACGAGCTGTTAGCGGTCAACTGACTCAAAAGAGCTACTTTTCTGCGAAAGAATTGTTCAGAGTTCAATTAACTAGCCCAGCTAGCTATGCCGGTATATATGATTTTTCTGGTAAGGTAACTGACATACAACGCGTCTTGCTACGATGATCTACACCAATGAGTGTCGAAAGGCTGATCATCTGCAGAACAAAGAAAGGAATAAGTTTGTACATTACGGTTAACACTGGCGTGACACATTTCGTTAGCGGAGACATTCCTAAGCAAATTAGCTAAGGGTGCGGGAGACATAATCGCTGCAAAATAGGAGGTAGTAGTAAAAGAACGTTTAAGCCTCCCTTAATAAGTACTAAGCTCTTCTAACAGAGGAAAAGGAATGGACATGTAGTATGTCGGTGTGTCGATAGAAACGGGTAACCCATGAACAAAGGTGTTCCTGTTCCCACACAGGATCAACGCGCATGGGAACAGCAAGTCAGAAAAGAAGAGGAAGATCAGAATAAAGCATGAGCAAGTAGCAGTACGCAAATGGAAGGAAGCAAAGTGGGCACGAAAAACAGACGTCCCGAAGGCCTGGTTAATGGCTAAGGTAACCTACACGAGCCCCCTGGGGTCGCCGCGCCCCATAACATAGGATGGGCGAGCCCAACTTACCTCGCCCCCTATGGCAAATCCTTTGCCCCCTGAGGGGTGCAAAAGAAGTATAGGCGCGGGAGACATGAGAACAGTAAATTAGCTAAGAGCGCGGGAGACACAAGATGCAAACTAGAGCACTCTGAGAGCGCATACCTCCGCCAAGTGAGGCAACAGTAGCAAAAAATTCAAATCGGTTCTGAAACAATTTTCTTTGTATAAACTCCAAAATTTAATCATTTGTGCCTTTTTATATTAATAACAGCTTGTTCAATTTTCTTGAAGATCCGTTCATAACTTTTTGAGTTATACTGTTAACAAACGTTATCACAAACATAAATCAAACATACAAACGAACAAACCGATCTGCACCAAAATTTGATCATTTATGTCTTTTAACATTACTAACAAACCCTATAAATTTCATAAAGATCCATTCATTATTTTTGAGTTATTGTGCTTACAAGCATAAACTTAAAAACAGTGACAAACGAACGAACGAACAAATGGATCATTACCAAAATTTGGTCATACACTCTTTGTTATATACCTAACAACTTATGTTAATTTTATCAAAATCCATCCATAACTTTTTGAGTTATGGCATCTAGAAAAATGAGGCAAACAAACAAAAAAACAAACGGATGGACACATCTTTACCAAAAGTTAATCATCTGTTCCTCGTAACATACCTAACAATCCCTGTAAATTTCATCCAAATCGGTTCATAACTTTTTGGGTTATCTTGGTGAGACAGACAGACGGACAAAGAGACAGACAGACAGACAAACACGACGAAAACATAACCTCCTTGGCGGAGGTAATTAGGTACGGAAGCGTGAGACATAAGAGAACTAAATTAGGTACTGGCGTGGGAGACATACGTGTTGCAAAGTAGGTACGGACGCGGGAGACACAAGTGTTGCAAAGTAGGTACGAGCGCGTGAGACATAAGAGCAGCAAATTAGGTGCTGGCGCGGGAGAGACATAAGCGCAAGTGTGCGGGCAGAGCGCCCGGCGGCGCACAGGGCAGCGCAGACAGCGGCGGGAGAGGCCTCACACAGTGAGAGGGTCACCCTAAAGCGGCACTAACCATTAGATCGCGGCGGACCGCGGCTGCTTCAGCTTTAGCAGCAGCTGTAACGGTGGCAATAAGAGTGGTAACGGTGGTCAACCTTTTACAGACGGGCCCTTCCAAGATGATGCATGACAAAATGAAACTGATACTTGGGAGTACAATATAGGCATAATTGAAGTACTTCTGCCAGTGCTACAATCATACAATGGACGGCACAAGTGAACATCGACAGTTCAATCGGCGGTTGTGCGATACTGGCGTGAAATTAGGCTAGGTTAACAGGGCTTTCGTGGATTATTTATCAGTTTTTTACGGCAAGCGGCCCGCAAAACAATCTCAGGGCGAACTGAGTCAGTACCGGGGATTTGGTGCGAAGTCGGCCGCAGATTGTGGTTCCCTGAGTCGGAGTAAAACAACAAATTAATAACTCCTGAAGTCACATTAAAAATAGTTTAACAAAGATTTTTCGCAGTTCCAAATTCTACAGTTCCGTAATACGTCCGTAGTCCAACGAGTCAATTGATCTTCTGGTACGATTATCACAGCGAATTTATAAGTGCTATAAAACTTAAGTGGGTTTTATGCTGCTTCAAACTTGATAATGCTCTCATTCTGCAGCAGCTCCATAAACTAGAACGGTGGCTATACTTCAAGACTTCACGACACACCTTACGCTTCACTGTGCCTGAATAATAATGATATTAATAATGAATAATAATCATGACACGGCATATAATGGCTGTCGAGCATGAGCCTGTGCTGCTACAGTCAAATATTATGCGCTTTGTTCGTAACAAAGTCTCGCCTCGAAGATATCAACGTTGCTGAGGTAGTGTACACAACGAAACGACCCGGCAGAGGATTTAATATATAACTTGTTATAAGTCGATTCAGGATTCTCTAGATACACAACTGAGTCGTATATTGCCTGCAGGACAAGCAAGGGACTCCTATTGTGTTCAGAGAGATCGGGGAAACGGTACTGCAGAATACCAAAACAGCATTTAGGGAAAGATGGAAAGAAACAAAGCAACGACTATCAGTAAAAATTGGAAAATAACTCAAGTAAGGTCGAAAATATATCTCGAGAGCCATAGACAGTCTTGGGTCAGCGTAAGGACTTCACCTGGGTGTGGAGCATAATACCGTAGATATACAGAACGGCGGCGTCAAAGAGGGGCTTGAGCTTCCAAAATGGGCCAAGCCGCCAACAAGTAACCATTTAACCATCATACGTGTTTGTATATATTGTGATGCCTCTCCACATCTTACTGCAGCCCCCTATGTAAATTTCCCGGCTTCGCCACTGCATATACCGAGTGATTCAGAATTCTTTTAAAAAATACAACTATAGGTTTCTTACAATCAAAAAACCAAATTTAACGCTATCGATGAATGTCCGAAAATGTCTAATTTAAAAGTTACGTTAAAGTTTGGAAGTGAGATTCAGTTAATAGGCGGGCTACTACACTGTACAGCAAAGATAAAGATGCACACCGGCCATTTGCTTACACTGAACACTCTACTCCTGTTTTTCTGAAAATAAACCTAGTATAACAGTGAATGTTCACTTACCCTACCCCACCCTACCTTACCAGAAATTAGGCCTCTGTTTCCTGTAGCCACTTCATAAACTTTAACTTAACGCAACTTTTGAATTAGACGTTTTTGGATATGCACCAATAGAATAAAATAGGCCCTATGCTTATTTTATTGTAAGAAACACGTAGTTTTATTTGTTCAAAGAATTCAGAAGCACCCGGTATATGTTACGTAAACCAAATCGTCAGGTTGATGATCCAACTACATTTAGCAGTGAACTTAAAACGAGGGGGGGGGTGAATTAGTTGGGAAACCAAAGAAGAACTTTTTCCGACGTACAGCCTGTAGGACACCAAATTGCGTTAAAAACATTGCACTAATGATTTTAGGTTGTCAATATATTACAAACAGACGCGGGCACCCCTACGTGCCTGTCTAGGGGACATACGCCCTCCCTTAAGCTCTGGGGGTCCATCTTTTGGGAAAACGTATTGGTGACGCAAAAATTAAAATACAAACCAGAATGTTGTAACGGATTTCTAGATAAAATAGTGCTGTTGGTGACTTCAAACACTCTTCAGTGAGAAGAAAAAACTTTTTTAAATGCGTCGTTGCACGGAAATAATTCCTTCGATACAAGTTTTTCATCTGACAGTGTTAGTGCAGAGACTCTGCTACGTAAAATCGCTAACCTGAAATACTCTCAATACACCAAGACAGATTCATAGTCGTAAAGCGATACAAAAACCAAATTAACCTCGACACAAATATTTGGTTTAACTCGACCTTCACATAGCACATGATGCGTACATTTCATAATTATATTAAGTTTCTATCTAATACCGGGCCTCAAAATGGATATAATTTTTTTCTTTAATTTAGGTAAAATATTGTACGTTTGCTTAACAGATTTATTACAAACAGAGGAACAAAAAATGAGTGCCATCTCTGCCGCCACACGACGAGAACGTGAATAATTCTAACAACGGAAAATACAGATTTTCTATGGGCGTAATTGGGTTGATTTTGCCATTCTTACGGGAAGTACACTAATGAGAAGATTGTATATACAGTATGCTACACTATAAAAAAAAGTTAAGAGAAATCCGAACATTTTATAGAAAATTTTAAGCGATAGATCGCGTAAGTAAATGAAGAGGTTATAAATTCTGCAGACATCATTTGGTTACGTGCCTAATAGTGTCATTCCAAAGAAAGTTTAACCCGTTAGTATTATATCAGGCTGTACTATCTATTTTTTGTGTTACAAAGGCTGTTTGTCCTATTGTATTCCTAAGGGTAAAAAGTCCTTGTGGCAAAGTAAGAGAACCCAAATAAATGGTTAACTCGTAAAGTAACGCTTAATATCCACCATATAATAAAACACAGTTGTTGGTCGCTTCCTCCCTCCCTCGTTCCAATGTTGGTCCGTCTCTCCGTCACGCAGTTAAGAGTTTAATAGGAGAAAATTGATGTACAGAAAAACAAGTTGAGATACCATACAATTTCAGCGCTTGTAGTAAGGGTGACAAATATAGCTTCTGAAATGTTATGGTCTAAAGTGGAAATATTGCATATTCTGAATCTCGCTTCACTTTCGAAACTAGCTTGGTACTTTTTGTTATGACGATAATGATTCTTCTTCTGAGCGTGGTAGATGAAAAGCGGTATCTTCGAAAGAGTTTTTGATCCTGTCGGGCAATGCCAAGATATGTCGCATATTCTTTTGGCTGAATTCCTTTTTAGCGCTTCGAGAAGCTCAGTCTTGGTTAGAATTTTGGTTTCTTTTGTCCATAATCACCCTTTTTCTTTCTTTTTTTTAGCTGAATCTCTTCGATGCAGTTGAAACTTCATGCTGAGCAGACGTCTTTTTATATTGAATTAATTACATCCGCCAAGGAGGTTATGTTTTCGTCGTGTTTGTCTATCTGTCTGTCTGTTTGTTTGTTTGTCTGTCACCAAGATAACTCAAAAAGTTATGAACCGATTTGGATGAAATTTACAGGGATTGTTAGGTATGTTAGGAGGAACAGATGATTAACTTTTGGTGAAGATATGTC
>LQNS02015106.1:12858111-12869769 GCA_001587735.2 Parhyale hawaiensis
GATTGGTTTGTTCGTTTGTATGTTTGACTCATGTTTGTCATAACGTTTGTTAACAGTATAACTCAAAAAGTTATGAACGGATCTTCAAGAAAATTGGACAAACTGTTAATAATACGAAAAGGCACAAATGATTAGATTTTGGAGCTTATACAAAAAAAAAATATTGTTTCTGAGCCAATTTTAATTTTTCGCTACCGTTGCTTCACTTGGCGGAGGTATGCGCTCTCAGAGTGCTCTAGTTTACATTGCAGCCAAATTTCGAGGCTGGAGGTTCACCTCTCGCTCGGTATCCAGGTTACCGTAAGACCTGATTATTTTCGGTGAATTCTTTTGACTGAACTATATTTTCTTAGTACTGGTCAACGTTTGGCCAATTCAAAACTGATCCTCAGGCCTAATTTTGCAAGAGAGATACTTTGCTCACGCAAAACTCATAGCTGTAAAGCTTGCATTTTATTAATGGAAGATCGGGCCCGTAGGGATAACGTTTGGCCAATTCTAGACTGATATTCGGACCCTATCTTGCAGGTGGGGTATATTGCTCTCTCAAAGCTCATGGCAGTATATCTTGCGTTTCATTAATAGAAGATCAGGTCTGCAGGGTTGAGACCTATTTAACATCAAAACCAATAATTGAAACCGGAAAAAAAAGCCTTATCACAAAATCACTGCCGTCATTTTCGACGGCTGGGCCCTTTAGTCTCATAAGAAATGCACTATTTAATACTGTTCAGTAAAATGGACAGTGTGGGCTAATGTACCAGAATATGCAGACAGAGCCAAGAAAAAAAAATAACGAGGTTCACTTTTTCAGCAGCGAAAGGTCGCAAAATGCTGTGCTTTGCTACAGGTGCGTGAGGCCGACGTTTGTTACAGGTGCGTGAGGCCCACATTTATTACAGGTGCGAAAAGGCCACGTTTCAGACCGAGAAGCGGACCAAAGGTCACCGTAAGATTAAAAATGTTGGTAATTGCGGTAATGGAAGCGTCCCTCCCTCTTGTTTATCGCATCAGAAGTCACGGTAGAATAAGAAAGCGGGCATTAATAGGCGCAGTGAACGCCCCGCTCGGCAGTTATGACACCAAGACTGGTCGATGGGATTAAAAAGCGGTAATGAATGCAGTTAGAAACTGAGCTGACATTAATCGTATCACACGCCGGGGCGCCTGCATCGAATGACCTCAAAGGTGACGCCAATGTGGCGCACCCTGCAGCGTGGGAGGTCAGGCCGAGGTTGGGGGGGTACTTTAGGTAGGACACACCGAACGCGGCGGCTACTGCCAACAGCTTCCAAGTGATGTGCATTAGTTTCAACACACAGGTATTCCTCGGTACTGGGCGACGCGGAAATTGAAATTTGCGCGAGTCGAGTGCCAGACATTGTTTTTTTTTAATAAGTTCCGAGATAACGGCTCATGATTACGGTGGGCAGACATTCCAAATTGATTTTTGTAAAAATAGCATCTCTTAAAGTAATGAGAGTTTAGGCAGTTTTTCCTCAGCTTTGTTGAACAAGGCACTAAATAAGCTTTAAAACTTAATGAGTAGATTAAGAGGTTAAAAATAAATCAAGTCCTGCAGCAAAGGGTTAGTGAATTTTTTGACATGGAACAAGCTGAGTCTACTTTTACAATGGCATATATATAGTTCGTCCTGGCCTAGATACTACAGTTTTCTTCAATAACTACAGCTCGCGCAACTTGAGCACTCGGTATTAATAATTAGCTCGTACAATTCGAATTTCGCGTTAGCCGAGAAATATCTGTACACTGTAAAGAGGAGCAAATGTAATGCATGTATGCACAGGTACTCAACTAATAATTAGCAGTCATACATTCATTAGCATGTATTTTTCTTCATGGCAATCGTTTCGCGGAACACTGAAGAAATAAGATAGGAATGAATAATAACATCGTATAGGTAAGTAGTCAAGATTGCAAGATTATCATAGACCTCAAGAGTGGGTAACGTGAGTACATATCTACCCTATATTCCCTCCTGCGTTTCATTCGTTATTCTGGCTAAAAAGAAATGAGATAATGTTAAGGTGTGACGCAGTTCCACCGAGCTTGAAAACAAACGTGCATATCACATCGTACGATCCTTTCTAAATTTCAGCATACGGTAATAGCTCTATACACATCCACCATTAGTTTCATATAAATCAAGCAGCAAATTTTAAAATTGACGTAACTGAACATCTACCTATAGATCGCGTAGTGTTTACTTGTACAGCATTGAGAGATACAAATGCTCTTACATCTATACATATGGCTATAATTACCTACGCCAAGGAGGTTATGTTTTTATCGAGTGTATCTGTCACCAAGACAACTCAGAAAGATAGGGACGGAACTTTACGAAATTTACAAGGATTGTTAAGCATGTTAAAAGTAACAGATGATTAACTTTTGGTGAAGATCCGTTCAACCGTTTGTTTGTCTGACTTTATTTAGTATCATAACTCAAAAATTTATGGACGGATTTCTATGAAATTACATGAGTTGAAAGGTAAATCACGAAGAATAAATGAACACATTTCTGTAACGATCAGTTTATTCGTTTGTTTGTTCATCTGTCTCTGCATTTTATTTTTGTTAGGAAAATAACTCGAAAAATTATGAAACGATCATTATGAAGTCTACAGGAATAGTTAGAAAAGACGAAAGCCATAAATGATCAAATTTTTGTGATGATCGATTGGTCTGTTTGTGTGTCTGACTAATGTTTATCAGCAACATAACTCGAGAAGTTATGAACTTATCTTCAAGATAATGACAGAAGCTGTTATTGCTGCCAAAAGGTACAAATGATCAGATTTTGGTGCCGATAAAGAGAAAATCATAAGTTCTGAACCAATTTGCGCTAAAATAAACATAACTAGTAGACATTTAACGAATTCATCAGTTAAGCCCTACAACTACATTATGACTCGGTCATATTGGAAGTATATTTGGGAGCACCTCGGCACCGCTGAAGCAGCTCAGTGTTATTGACTTTGCGGTTTGCCAGCCTGCGGCGCGCTTACAGCCGTCCACACAGTCGATTTTAAGAGTTATCAGCTTGGTACACAGTTACAACTTTCAGCAATGTCGATTTCAGTGTTACTACGCGGCGGTTACAACCTTCGCTACCGTCCATCTTAAGGCGCACTATACTGCAGCGCGGACAGCCCATTATATTGATGTTTCAAGCTTTAACCTTCTCAGCAGGAACTGTGGCCAGCTGCAACGTCTCCTGGGGAAAAGGTACTCGGGACAGCCCTCGGATTCGTGAGGCCCATATATGTATAAAGTGGCAGGGAAAGGGTCAATTCATACAATAATTTAAGGCATCAAGTGCTAATCCAGTACACTGCGCAGGACAACAAGCTAAACAATGTGCAAGAGCTCCTGAAGAAGTGAGGATAACATCTTTTGCTGTTCCTTAACTTTGGGTCACCGGCCCATATATAGTGCCCCAGCCAAGTTGATCGTTGCATCAAACGGTGCTCTGATTACATCCAAATGATACGGAGGAGTGGCGCTTCCGTGTCGTCCCCTATGTGAAAATTGTGACATGACGGTAAAATAAGATGTAAGTACCCGTTATAGCGAGTAAGTCAAGATTATAACGCCAAGGTTTGCGATAACGCTGCAGCACGGTGCAATGTACTGTAGCGTTATTATCTTGCACACCTACAATACAGCAGGATTATAAAGTTAAGGCGTGAAATAACGCTAAAATAACATATGCTGTACAGTGCGTAGGATAATAGCGTTAAGGCTAGCCATAGCACTGCAGCAGGGTATGCACCACAGTGCGTAGGATAATAGCGCTAAGGCTAGCCATAGCACTGCAGCAGGGTATGCACCACAGTGCGTAGGATAATAGCGCTAAGGCTAGCCATAGCACTGCAGCAGGGTATGCACCACAGTGCGTACGATAATAGCGCTAAGGCTAGCCATAGCACTGCAGCAGGGTATGCACCACAGTGCGTAGGATAATAGCGCTAAGGCTAGCCATAGCACTGCAACAGGGTATGCACCACAGTGCGTAGGATAATAGCGCTAAGGCTAGCCATAGCACTGCAGCAGGGTATGCACCACAGTGCGTAGGATAATAGCGCTAAGGCTAGCCTTAGCACTGCAGCAGGGTATATGTCTCCCACCGCACAAGGCGGTATCGTATAGGCAGGTCACGAAGTCGATGCTGCAGCACGCAGATACAGACGAGGGCTTGTCAAGATGGGCCCCCATAACAGGATTATGGTAACGCTCTTGTAATGGAGGGAATGGCAGGGTTCGAGGTGGCACCACTTGCGATAATGAAGGCCATTGCACGGTTAAAGGTGGTAGAGAGAGCAGCAAGAAGGCCATTCGGGCGGTACATGATGGAGCTCCCAGGTCGAGTGTCGGCAAGATCTTCAGTAGCAAAGAGAAAGGCATCAATCCAGGCCATTTATTACTACTTCCAGGCACACTCCTGCGTCCTTAATAAGGATCAGCTGCCAGAGCAGCAGCAGCAGCACGTGAGCAGATCACGACACAGGCACCGCTGAAGAACTGTATGTGGCCTACTCGTAGCACATAGCTTGTTCCCACGTGCTGCCACACATGTATACTTATTACGGCATCGCGTGGAATGCATTGCAGTCAACAACAGACATAGGGTGTAACTTAATAGTACATGCAAGCTATAATACTATCCATAAGCACGGATATCATACACACTACCCGCAGAAAGTATGGGTAACCTGGCGTTACTGCAGTATGTTGTACTAGAGACCTCAGAAACTATTCACGATAGAGCAATGAAACTTGCACATACTTTCGACAAGCCAATGCATAAAAGTACTCTATGTGTTGGTTGATTGATTAGTTAGTTAGTTGGCTTCTCTCTGTCTCAACCTAATGGATTAGATACGAGAGTATTCATTAGCTGAACGGCACGCATACCAGATGGAAGGAAATGCGGAACTCAAACTTATTGTAAATCAGTGACTTGATACGCTCGAAATACTGCAAGAATACATATATACTGTACTTGCTGACGTCTCTTTCTCGAAGTTGCGAGATGAAAAGCTTCTCTTCTGTAAATAGCCTGAAGCTCCCGATTCTTTACATCTTTTACATTGACAGTAATATCACTGTATGTACATTTTCGTAGGACTAAATGAGTCTAGCATAAAAAAAAAAAAAAAAAAAACAGCGAAAATGTTGCAATATCTTACAATTCCACAGCGAAACGGGCATCACGCCACAGCCATGACGTCACAGTTTTTAACTTAGGTATATATTTTACAAACAGTGCGCAAGCATAAGTCTGTTATAAGCTACAATGTAAAAGTCATAAGATATTAAGTCAAGTTGGCCAAACTACATTTTCATATTCAAAACCAGCGCACAAATATGCAATTTCTCACTCTTCCATACCTCATTTAAGACCGTTCAGACGTCTTAGAAACCGAACCTTCGCTAAAATTTCGTTGTTCAGAAACAAACTCAGCACGATATCTAAACACACTTTACTGGCAATATGGCATTTATCAATTAGCTAAAGCTGATTATTTTGTTTCTGTCGCTGTATTGGAGTGCATGCAGCACAAAAATAGATCGAACATTTCGCATTGCCGTAGCAAATTATCACACACTGCTGTTACGCCGCTTGTCGACGACAGATTGCATCAAAGCTGCTGTTTTTACGAAGTGTCATAAATAATACATAATTAAAAGCATAGGTAGTTGACACAAATACCAAACTGCGTTAAAATCTATGGCTGAATAAATTGTAAAGAACGCTCGACACAATAGCAACGTACCGTTCCCACACATAGCCAAGTGTGACCCAACTTGCTCGCTAACAACATTTCACTGAACGACTCGAGGCTTACCGGAGCAGAAGTCGCTAGTGTGAACTCGCCTTTAGGAATGGCGTTTCTCGGGATGATAGCTTCTCTACGCTTCCCCAAAAAATGTTTATATCAATATGGCTGAGGAATTCATCTTCGCTTTATTTGATCTCAAGACACGGCTTCAAAATTCGCTGACTTTCCACATGTGCCCTGGCAAACTTTACTATGGACGGCAAATATGACTAATGCAGTAACGCTCGTAGGAATAATTAACGCGTCACTGCACTTTCAAAACCATGTAAGTGTCCGTCCTGCAGAACATTGGGCTCTGTACTCAACATATCCTGTAAAATGCTTTTACAACTCTACCCTTGTTATCTGAAGGTTAACTTTAGCCACTCTGCAATTTTCTGGACTATTCGAGGGTAAATTTTCCACGGACTACCCGGTCAGCTCCGATTTACTGAAGAATAAAATTTTGTCCTTTCTTAGAATCGGTTAGATCGTCGATTTCGGTACATTTAATTGATCATATATTTTCTATAATTTATTCCAGCTTTACAGAACAGTGCGACCCACGGTATAAGTCCAATTCGATTTTTCTTTAAAACTATTATATCCTGTTAATATAACTTGATATTTCTATTGTATGTCGCAGAGTAATCATGTACAATGTTCATAATCACTATTTGAGAAATTGTTTGCTTGATATCATTTAGAAACTTACTTTTATCTAATCAACCCTCTATTTTCTGAACCACTATATTAGTCTCAGGTATCAAGATTAGTTAAATATGATGAATAAAACACAAATTAACCATCAGTTTATTTATTAATTACTAAATAATACTTCAAAAAGTACTTGGAACATATTGCAACAGCAAACAAGGCAAAATAAAAAAGAAAGAATAAGCTAATTTATTAATGTAACAGCCATTACGTTTTATGACCTCAAAAATGCGGTCATTAACGGAATGAGTCAATTTCTTAATAGTAGTACCATCGATGGATCTTGCAGCGACTTGTATGGCCTCCTACAATTCTGCTTTTGAAGAAAACTGCTTACCCTCTGTATAAATTATGCGCTTGATGATAGACCACAGATTTTCAATTGGGTTCAAATCAGGAGAATTGGGTGGCCGCACCATCAAATTCTGGTTTTTGAACCCCAAAGAAGCAAGGTATTCTTTTGTAGCTCTGGCTGAACGCGAGGGTGCATTGTCTTGCATGAAAACTAGCTTTTTGCGAAGATCCAAAGTCTGGTCGTCAAGCCAAGGAACAAGACATTCATAGAGTAGGGCGCAATAATTAGCGGAATTGATTTCAACTTTTTCACGGACCATTGTTGGACCTACAAGTTTATCATTCATAATCCCAGCCCACAACATAATACCACCACCGCCTTGATGGCAGCGAAAACGATGGTGGAGCTTGCCCTCAAATCCGACCCATCCTACAGACCATCCGCCTGGGCCATCGAAAGTCGCTCTTGGTCTCATCTGTGAATAAAACACACTTCATATCTTGTTTCATAAAAGACCGAGCCCACTCAACTCTCAGAAGCAGAAGCATGTGCCTTTGTGTCAATGGAGGCTTTTTTCGGGAGATTTCACATTTGCAATAGTCCCCAAGATTCGGTTTCGCGTAGTTTTTGGTACTTCATTCACACCAGAGCCTTCAAAAATTATTTTGTTTGTGCTTCCCGGCATTTTGAAGACTTGAGGTTTAATTTTTCTGTTATCCCGCCTGTTCACAGCTTTTATTTTACCTTTATCAGATCGTGTCTTCCGATTGGAAGGATCCCTCAAGAAAAGTTGAATTGTTCTAACATGGCGGTCTAAAATCCTGACGATAGACGCATATGAGGTCTTCTTGGCCGTTTATTTGATAATAGCTTGCTTCTCTTCGTTTGTTAGATCCTTAGCACGTCCCATTTTGAATATTATTTAAATGGACTAATAGCGTGGCTCACAGTATATCTGTTAAACAAAGGAATGTTCAGCAATCAACTTCTTCGGAATGTAAACAAATATTGCCAGATGAACTAAGCACACAGTGTCGCCACATGAAAACACAGTTCTCGTCAGACGGAAGATTTTCGATGAAAATCAATAAAAAAAATTGTTGGACTAGTACCGTGGGTCGCACTGTATACTGGCTAACAATGAGATTCTTCACGTCGTAACGCATTGCTTCACATTTCGCCATGATGTCAGATTGTGGAATGACAAAGTAAACCGGAGTTGGCCACCAGTAGATGACTTCAAAAAATATTCCAGAATTTACGAATCTTGAAGATGCCAAGAAATGAAGAGAAATGTACTATTATAAACTGGATGTGTTAATGCAATAATTGGGTTTATACAATATTTTTATAAAAATAAAACACTGGTCTGAATCTTTGTTGTTCGGGATGCATACTTAATTACTTTTCGAATGCAAGTCTTTTAACATGCTTTGCAAACTCTCAACTGTCATGTAATCAAATCTGAAATTTTGCGTGCCTTTTTTCATTAATATTATTTAAAGTATGTGCAAGTTTCATTACCCTGACATGGCTAGTCTTCAAGTTCTAGTAAGATAAATGCAGCGTTAACGCTGGGTTAAGATGCACGGTTACAGCTATGATAAATTCCATTCGCTACACTGCAATAATATTCACTGCTCCACGTAGCACGCTGCCACATCGGTGCTGTTGGGGCTCATCACAAATTATCTGCACGCGGGCAGTACGGGAATGTTATCTCGCAGCAAATGGTGCTCGTCTGCATGACTGAGAAGCGCTTAAAAATCCATTACGGCTGCACCGCGTAGCATTTAGTCACAGCTCTTCACACAAAGCACAATTGTCGAAGCGAAGGATATAAAGCACCAGCTCAAAAGCCACGTTTTCTCCATTAAAGGCTTAAATTCACTATGTATATGAGAGAGCAATCGGAGTGAAGAAGTACATGAAAAAATAAAAAAAATATTCAGAGCTACAAGCGATAACCATGCGGTAACGCAAAGTAGGTATGAATGAGGAGGGCATGAGAAACTAGTTGCTAATAAATCTCGGAAATAAGAACGGATGCGATATATTTTTAATTCTCTATGCGGTTTATTTACCTTTCGCAACAGCTCACACATGAAGAATTTGATGTATCAGCGACACTTCAGTTCACGTTTATACGTCCAAACTCCATTCAGATCAGAGCCCCAAACTCCGCTATCAAGCCCATGCATAGTTACAAGGGTACACGCGTAGTGGGGGGCAATCGGCCAGCTTAGCGACAAAACTCGTGGCATCCGCTATGAAGCAGATCCTGTAGAGCACCTCGGATTTAGCTGAGAGTAGTTCAGGAACGGCATTTATCTTTAGAACCTGCCACAATTCAAACTGAAACTCGCTATGGTATACACAAAAATATGTGAAGATGTTAATTTGAATCAACACGTAACAGTAGTGAAAGAATTATATTTAAAGTGGCATAAAGCCTACACCTACCTATCCACGACAATGGCGATTAACATAACAAAAGGAAACGATCATTTATTTGCACGGGATTGGGAAGAAAAGGAAAAGCAGAACATCTGCATGACAAGTAGGTAACGAAAATGATGTAAACTATACCCAGACCGAAAGCCGAAGATTGAGGTAACATATGGGGCTCCGCGTGGTAACGAAAGACATGACAGCGAAAACATGGAACATAGCTGCAGATTTATTAACACGGCGAAATATACGCGACAACGCCACCTTCAAGTTCTTGTTACGCTTCACATCCGTAGCACTTCTGCCGGAGTGCGAAAATAAAAATGGGATTTCTTAAAGAAAGCGATTTCGGCACCCAAACAGCCCACGCAGCAATTCTCTATGGAGGTCATTTGTTTCCGAGAATAATGCATCAGATGCGGAAAAAAAGGAGGCAATCGGCCGCGATGTTCAATAGGACAAAGCTTTCGCTGCTTCAATTCCGACGCTCGCCCTCCAAAGGTATTTTTTTATCGAACTCTTTCAGTGTGAAGTCCCATCGTGCCGAGATTCGAGTCGGACAAGCAGCCAGTACACTTGTTTAATGTGGGTAGTTGTTGATGACCCTTAGGCATTTGTACTTAAAAGAAAACTGGAACTTTAACTAAAGATTCAGTTGTATAATTCCACCAACAATGCTGTATTTCTACATCGATTGTAGTAAGCCGTAATAAGGAAATCGCGTAGTCGTGCCGGTAATTATGATAGAAATTACTTTATTTTAATGTATATATGTGTTATGGACTAGTGGTGTTCTTTATGCATTTATATATATATCTTATGAAAATGATGATGATGATAATAATAATAATGTAATAATAAACATAATAATGATGACTTAATGATGAACAAATCATAGTGTAAGTTAATAAGCAGTTATTGAATTATTACATAAATAAAGAAATAAATAACGTCATGGTACAAAGAACCGTTACATTCAAAATAAATTTTGCGTCCATAATGGGAAGGAGAGTAAGCCCTTCCAAATACATATAATAATCTACATGATTGGAAGCTCAAGTGGTGAAGGATTAGAGATACACAGCTCTGAATATTAATTGTTTATTTGGCATAGAAAACAGTATAGAAATGGATTTTTAGGTCTTCTCAGTTAACGCTGCAGAACTCTGGAATTACAGATTTTTCGCGCGGACTCCACACTTTTGGTTGTCTATTGGTAAAATACATTTGAGTAATATTTAAATTCAATTCGATTGACATATTTATATGCCGCCCGTAGAAGGACCTCCTTTGAACAGAAAATTGGAGTATACATATCGGCGGCAACGTTAACGATTTTCAGACTGAGTTAGGTATTATTTCAATTTGACCCAAATCTAATAGACCTTTAGGGCAGGAAACAGTAAGACCGCTGGGAGGAATCACAATATAAGGGCATCTGAAGATACACATAAAAAGTCATTCGACCAGGTTAAGGCCTCGCTGGAAAAAAACCTACCTACATTATATATGAAATAAACGCGCGAGTCCTTTCGCTGCATGCTAAAGAAACTTCGTATTCCGCGCTCAGCGCTACCTCGTCCCTAAGGGCTCAACCGCAACATACAATTGAGGCGCACTGGCACTTATCTTACGTGGTGGCGAACATACATTGTAGCACATGAATAATTTTACACCACTTAAATGTAATAGTTACCTATAAACTATTTTACCATTTTTTTTACTCGCAACAGCGAAACGCCGATTTTCTTCTTAAGCAGCATGTGAAAATATTGCTAGGAGTACTTAACAACATTAATATAACTATAATTTCATCACGCGGCTTGTTGCCAAATTAACAAAATATGTACATGTGATTACCTAATCCCACTAAGAATTCTTTCGGTCGCAGTCTCCTTGGAGCCTATTTACCTCATAGCATTAGAGGCGACTGATGCATAACGTTTCCTTTAGGACACCCGCAGAGTGCTGCTCCTTTACGTAATTTCATAAACTGTAGTGGGATCGCCATCACTGGTAGCAGGAACAACTTGCAGAAGCTCTTGTACAAAACTGGAACTGCCTTAATTCACATCTTGCAATTCGGTCCATCCGCTGATTGGGAACCGCAGGATTCGCGCACGCGTGCAGAAACTTGCTCATTTTGCTAGGCGCTGACAGATCGCGCACATACTGGACTTTGGAAGATCACGCAAATCAAAAATGGTTCGCGCTTATGCTAGGCACTGAAGGATCGCGCACATACTGGATATTGGAGGATCGCGCACATCAAAAACAGTTCGCGCTTATGCTAGGCACTGAATGATCGCGCACATACTGGATATTGGAGGATCGCGCACATCAAAAACA
>LQNS02015106.1:12880596-12908986 GCA_001587735.2 Parhyale hawaiensis
TCTTACGATAATTTGAGTTGGCCGTCGTAGCGTTTTCCTCTATATGTATTTTAGTTAGGAAAGTACAATCAATGAAGAAGTGTCACCACAAACTTCTTGTGATAAGGAAGAAGCAAGCGAAGAAAATAAAATTCCGCACCGGCCTATATTAAGCAAATACATATATTATTGCGTGAATTTATTCACGCACGGGACCACTAGTACTCAATATAACACGCATCACTCACGCTGCAGTCACTAATTGGAATTTCTGAAAACTCTCAAAAGATTGGCATATATTATAAAAGTTATGAGACTCAACCAAGTGTGGAAGATGAACTCATTCACCAAGTATGAGGCAGAGCCGGTGAATTCATCGCATGGTAAATTCTACATTCAACAGCACATGAATTTACCGTTTGATGGATTAACCATTAGATGAAAATGCCGTTCGATGAATTTACCATTCCTTGAATGTACCATTCGATGAATGAACCTGCAAAGAATTTGCAGTAAACCAGTATCAGAAATCTTAGAAAACGATGACTGAGGTCCAGCTGACAAACGACAGGAGACACATCTGAACTGTTATGGTGTAGCACAACACACAAGTGAATAACAGCACTAAGCTACAATATTCACCGTAACAATCGCGAGTATTAGTGCACTGCTGCCTAGTGTCCGTAGGGACGCACGCTGTCATCAAATATTACGATTGATATTTTTTTTGTGCAACACAAGCAATCTACGGTAAATGCGGCAACCAGAAGCGAAAAACTTGGCACAGTCGCAACAGACCGGATAATGCAAGTCTGGGACAGCGAGGCACACCCGGGCCTTGGAGAGGCAACTCACAAGCGATTCTTATCATTATTAATATTATACGCGAATGTTATTGGTCTTAGCCTTCCTTGCCGCTGTCGCGGTGCTTCACGACAGCAAGCCAAGGAAGGAACAAGCAGAATGTGAAGGAAAGAAAGCAGTCCGCGCATGAGAGAAACGAGTAGCAAAAGAAAAGGCAGAACAAAACAGAGCCTGTGCGTAAGAGTTGTGAAATGAAGGTAACGAGCCAGGTATGGAAAGATATATTATTGGCTGGTCTAAGGTTAACATTTCGACTTGCATAGCATAAGGGACGGACGAACTTAACTAGCGGAACACGGTGGTAAAGTGCCACCGCCAGCCGATAAATTCACAGCACGATCAAATAATTCATCGAAAGGTAAAGTCATCGAACGATAAATTTATCGAACGGGAAGTTCATCGAACGAGAATTCATCGAATGAGAAATTCATTGAATAATAAATTCAAGAAACGGTATACATAGAGCAAGAAATTCATCGAATGGTAAATTAATTGAACGGTAAGCTCAACGAACGACAAATTTAACAAAAGGTAAATTCATCGAACGGTAAATTCACTGAATATAAAGTCATCGAACGATAAATTCATTGAACGATAATTCATTGAACGATAAATTCATCGAATGGTAAATTCATCTACTGGTAACTATTGATTTACAGTTTCCATTCAATTAAATTCATGTTCTATGAATTTACCATTCGATAAATTAACTATTAACCAGTCAATGTATTTACCGTTCGACAAGTTTACCATTTAATGAATTAAATGCTCGATGAATTTACCGTTTCATTAATTTACCGTTAAATTAATTTACCATTTTATTATTTTACCGTTCGATGAATGTAGTGAGCTAAATTTACCGTCGATGCATTTACAGTGACGAGCGCCATCTGGGGAGCTAATAGGGAAATGATAAACCAAGCAAGTAGAGAGTATTGAAGGGAACATAAAAGCAGTCTCCAGCAATATAGCATTGCAACACACAAAGACCTGAGCCACTAATGTAAACGATGACGAGCTGCCTACAATGGCACAATAAATTTCAGTGCAAAAGCTGAATAGTGAAAGCATACATGCTTCGGTTGCTTAGCTGAACCACGTCCGGTTTCTACAAGCAAACAAATCTATAACATTTGTATTCGTATTACATATAGCGGGCAGTAAGAGTCACATATTAACACTGCGATGAATTACAACATTCTTTGTACCATATGCGCAGACCAGCGGTCTGCCATACAGACTACCGAAAGAGGATAACTACCGTATCCGCAGCAAATCTTCAAGGAAATGAACTTCTTATACGACGTAACCGTTTGCAAGGCTCTCACCAAAGGAAATAAGCGACAAGGAAAAGCTACAAGACGGACTGCTCATGAGCACTGATGTAGAGAAGCATCAATAGCCAGCGAGGTAAAAGGGTCATTTCCTTTTATTGGCAGTTCTCCAAAGGGAGGCACGAGTTCTACCCGAGCTTCTCGGGCTCCACAATTGAGGGGCACGCCAACATTATTGATGATCATTTCTAATGGCATCTGGAACGCGAGGGGAGACATTTTAACGACCTCACGACTCCCTACGCTTTGGCGTTCCGGCCCAGAATATCTGCAGAATAGCACCAAAAAACAGCTCGGACCTTCATAAGAACCGATTGAGTGCGAAACAATCGATGAACACAGTGAACGAGAAGCAAATAATTGTCAACAATTGCATCTCCAAGAAAAGAAAGTTCACTGAAATCGATGACAAGAATAAGATCCTCGGCCTTTACACTGACAGTAAGCAAAGGGCCAGACGGTTATTCTGTAATTACAACACCTACATCTACCGTCAGAATTTGAAGATCGACATAGACAGTTTTCCGGTTGTAGGAATAGATATGGCAGGGCAGAACTATCGGAAACATATGCCTCATAGGCTCAGTAGAATAATTTTAAGTCTCTGCGTCGTCACAATGATCCACAATTTTAGTCGTTTTCTCGGGCGTAAATACTGTAACAGAGAGGAACTGCTACTTTACAGACGAAGCGAATATTTTGATATTTCTAGTAGCGAAATGAGCGGCACTTTTTAAAGCATAAAACATTACAAGCACGACTCCCATCAATACCGAAAATAATTTGAATTAGAACACACATTCACGACACAAAACTACAATACGAATATACCGCGCCCAACATGAACTTAATGTGCGAACATGGCTTTGTTTTAATTGAGGGTAGAATGACACCAACACACACAAACCTTTGGGAGAGCAAATCCGTTTTACCAAGCATAAAACGCTACCGAAAATAATTAAGTAAATGAAGTAGAAGTACGAAATCCACAAGGCCTATATAAATACTTATGATGAGTATGAGCGACGCCTTATCCCTTAAAACAGTGACAATGACCACTTTCAGCGGATCTCATGTAGATGTATCAAGTACGATTGCAAGGATTAACTCCCACCATAAAATAATTTTCAGTTCTCCAGGATGGAATGCTAGGGCGGAGTATGTAAAGGTCACAGAGTTGGCCGCTAAGAACATCAATACCGGAACACAAAATTACACAGAGACAGCGTGTGCACAAGAGTCTCAATATCGAAAGTATTTCCTGAGATAAGGAAGCACGTCTGCACTCCGCCATCGACACCGGCCCTCGAAATAGAAAACAATTCTCAGAAGAGGCTGCGTCAGCAGATTCTCCAGCACCTTCGCTCCGGAACTTCCTCCTGGCTCTGCCATGCAAGTTCAGCCTCTGCGTCCCTGCTGGTAGCGCAACTTGCCTCGATTGGAATTGTTCTTATTTTACCACCTTAGCGCTCCGGGCGAGCTTGGTGCAGGGTCGTAACTCTGTGCAGTTGTTGCGTCGATACCAGCCGGAGCCTAAACCCTGTGCCAGCTATAGGCGGACGCTCTGCTTTGTCGCATAGCGGAGCATACGTGCGAACATACAGTTCTCATACAGGCACGCCAACGATCTGATGCTCTGCTGATCTGTATACTCTCACTTACCCACTGAAAACGCCACGGTTTATTTATAGAAACTAAAAAATGCTTATATTTGAAAAGGGCTCTTTACAAACAGCATTTCAGTCATTGGAACGCTCCCAAGCGCAATGCGCGTTATTTGTTTTAGTATTAGTTCGCCAACACAACTACATGTGCAGTTCGCTCTTTACTCGACCTTTCACTAGGCAAGCCGCCTGCAGAAACAGATTTCATTTAAATGGCAAACTAACGAAGTGTTACAATATTGCCGCTATCGCCAAGGGCGACGTCACTTTATAACAAGGAGCGCACTTTAAAAGCACTATTTCTAATTGTTTTCTAACAGAAACCGACATTTTAGTGGGTCCTTATTGCGTTAAGATTAAGACGATTAAGAGACAGCCTAAAGCAGCGCTCAGTCTCAGTACCAATCGTCCCCATGATTTATTTGTATCTTGGAGATCGTTAATTAAGGAACATCACGCCAAGACATTCAGCACGGCGGTGTTCCCTATGTGCTGGGAGAATTCAAAACACTCGATGTATTTTCTAGAGAAAATATGTTGGATTCGCTATGGCTCAAAATTTTAGGTCGACTCTTCGTTTCGCCCCGTAGAAAAGCATCAAAGAAATGAACAGTATTGAGTACGAACACATATACCATTTCTTTCGTGAAACAACTTTCAAACTAGAGACATCTCACTCATCTACAATACTCTAACTTGCTGGTTGAGTCCCTTGTCAAAGAGTTACAAAACCGTGTCTCGTAGCAATACCCTAGAGTGTACCGAAGCCCAGGCTTTGATACTTCTCTGGGAAAGTGTCTCCTGTCTCCCGGTCCGTCGTTTGTCCAGCGTCTAATCTAATCTGGTCCGCAGAGCACGTCACAACAGAGATGTGAAGTGTTAAAAAGAAAAGTTCGTAAATTAAACGTAGGACGGTCAAAAGTTTCAGCAATAGGATAACGAAAATGCAAGTAATATAGATATACATTTTTCAGGCTTCACACTTCCTCAACACACTCTCCTATAAGAAAAAAACATACTCCAGGAGCCCTCAGAGTACTCACAAGCACGCCTGTAATTTCAATCTACAGCTAAGTAGATCTTTTAAACTGGTTAGTTCCCAAAATAACAACATCTCAACAATCACAATATTTTCAAGCATAATACTGAATCAAGGAAGCAGTCGAACTATTTTCAGCTAACAATAGGCAACACATGCATGTTTTGCTGATAATTCGTATGCACAATAAATTCTAGACACATTGTTTTGCTCTGAGGTATAGGTAACAAACACACGGAAAGGTCAAGTCCAGCTCCCAGCACTGCAGGGAAGCATAACTTATTAATTTGCAGAGGAACATGCGACGACAAAGTACAAGACTAATACCCGATACACTAAACAAGATCAAAACATGTGTGTATTTTCCTGAAAACAGCGTGCCGCAGCATAGCAGTTCCATAACAACATCATCACCCAGGAGAGAAAAACCTAGCTGTTCTACGCTTCAATAATTAATGCAAGAGAGATCAGTTATATCCGCCAATGCATTAAATAGATAAAGAACATTATCTGATTTTGAGGAAGAAAAAGGAAGGCCATAATATTGCTAAAACCAAGCGGGAAATTCACGAGAAATCTCACCACACGAGATAGAAATCAATCCTGCAGCTGCTAATTGGTTGCGAGAAGTAAAACATTTCTTTCGAGAGCAATTATTTATAGGAGGTCAGCGAGGGGAGCAGCGGAGGGGCGCAGACGCGAGTCCGATGCCACGCGTTCCCTGTGGATGGGGAATTAATTGGAGTGTCTTGTGAAGCCAACGAACGAGCAGCCACTGACACTAGGGATATGTGGGAGATGGGCGGGGGGGAGGCTCAGCGGTGAAGGCGGTGGTGGCACATTATGGCAAGACGATGAGGTTGCGAGTAGAGCCGAGCCTATGTGGTGGTGTGTGACGCTGGGAAATTAGGATGAGGCGAGAGGTAGCGAGTAATGTTTATGTGGTGGTGTACGATGCTGGTATAATATGGGTAGGCGATGAGGAGGCGCATTATGGGAAATCATATAATACAGCGGAGTTGGAAGAGATTATATAACACATGCGTGAGGAGGAGGCGACATGACAACAGGCAATTATGGAAAAGCGAAATGGCAACGAAAACGTGTGGTATTTGAAAATTACTATTAGGGGATGATATAGCAAATGATTGGGCGGATAAGACGGCTACGTCCATTTACCACTTAACGAGGAGGCGGTTGTATGATGTTGGAAAACTGTATGGTGGTAACACATTGCAGCAGCAAATGTGGTGGCAGACGGGGTGGTTTCGGTCAAATGCTGATCCATATTAGGGTGGACAAGATGGGGGTTGCACAAGGATGATGATACGTAACAGGTTAGCGCACGCAAAGGGCCAGAGCTGTCGTATACTACGGGTAATAAGCTTGTGACGTCATGAGCTACTTGTACGTTGATAAATGGTTAATAGCTATTTTCCATTGTTTCTTCATTATCCCATTTGCGTCTTCAGAGTGTCCTAGTTTCTATGGTAGCATAAAATACGTATCAAAGCATCTACAAACTTTTTCAGCTTTCTGAAGGATAAAATCTGAAAGAACGTTGGCTTAAGGCTTGTACAAGAGCAGATGAATTCAACACGACAAATGACCGCGTGTGTCCGAAGCACTTTGGACTGAAGTTTATCGTCTTTAAAATGCAAAAATCAAGTGAATTTCATCCACAGTAATATGGCATTCTGGAGATGGAATCATATGAGTGAATACCTTACTGGCCTTCCGACTTATTTTCGTCGTCTATCAAACACCTGCTTTAGACGTCAAACACCTGCTCTATAATTTCAAACCGTTGCAACAAAAATTGGTTCAGATGCGTATGATGAAACGCCGAAATAGAAGAGCTTTTTAAGAAGATTTGTATAGAAAAATTAAAGCATCAGTGAAACAAAAATTTCTTTCCATCCAGCGAAGTATTCTTAGAGCAAAAGTCTATACATACTACGGCAGAAGCCCTACATTTACTCGGTAAAATTAGAAAAAAAATATCCGCTACTATACGCTGCGGCGGTACAGCAATATAGAGTAAGAGTCGCGTTCGACTCGCGTTAACTTGCAAAAAAAAAAAAAAATCACCAAACCAATTCCCCACATCTAAACTTTCTTACGGAACGATGTCGTTGATACTGGCGAATGAGACATCCATAATTTTTTTCCAATGATGCTATAGTTTTTACGGTTAGCAGGAGAGGACTGAGTCTGTTAACAACGGCACAGCTTAGGTCAACATTTTACAAGCAAACGGTCCGACTGGATACAATCGGAAAAACAACGTAAATAATTATTAAATATGACGACAATTTGGCCAACAGTATCACAGTGATCATTGCCTTTCTAAACTAACTGCGGTATTGATAATTCATATCTGAATTAAGGTAGACAATTGCTCGTCTTCGACTGCTACGATCGAATGACCTTTTATGACGTCACCGCTCCAACGTACGTCCGCCGAGTACGGCAGTGCGTTAACCTGTTTCGTATCAACATCCTTGGACCTTGGGGCTGCAGGCTAAACATGAACTATAATAGGAAGTAGGTAGTACCGTTCTTCTTACGGGCAGCACGGACAACGTGCGAACAGCAGTGATGTATCGTAGTCTTCGCGCCAGTGACGTGATGCAGGCGAGAAACGTGGTCGCTAGAGGAGTCGAAATTCGTAACTAAACGGAGACGAAATGATGCTGGTGCGCACTGGACGAGGTTATCCTAAGCAAAACAGAACATTCGGGAACTCTTGCAAGAAAAAGAGACACGAATACCTTTTGCTCTAAGAACTATTTAATGTGTAACTCAAAACATTATGAAAACCATAGGAAGAAATTAAATGGTTCACATAAAACAGTCTAAACAAAATGAGTGAACTGAAAAGGTTAATCGTAACTGCCGCAAATCTTTTCGCGAAGCAATTCCCACGAACTACAATCATATATGTTTGGTTTTTCGATCCGAATACGGGAAATACGGTCAAATCAAAATTATAGTCATGCGCGTCAAAATTAAATTAAAAAATGCAATGCGTGATACAAAAGAGAAACAGTTTAACGCTTGCAAAAACCTCGGAAATAATATTGATGGCTTCCAAGAGATTTCAATCTTTCCTTCCAACATCGTAATAGAAGAAGAGGCTGCAGACGACCTGCCCTCGCCTGAGTGCCCAAAAAGAAGCTCATAATACGACCCGATCCTCATATGAAGTTCGTATTTCATCAGGTGGCGCTTTGCTGGAAGATTCGTTGTTACGGCCCAAACTGACTCGACTCTTTATTAAGTCCAAAAATGAAGCTGCCGCCGCCATTCTTTCTTTGTTTGACCAGACTTTTTCTCGGTAAAAGCAAATATTGTTGCCAAATTTTAGAAATCAGATGTTCAAAAAATTTTCAAACTTTGAGCTCACAATAAAATTCGGGTAATGAAACCAGCACCACAGCAAAGCGAGCGACAGAAATGAACGAGTAATGACACGCGCATAACGGAGACTGTATACTATACTTCAACTAGTGGCAATGTGGCTAATAATGAAACAAAAAAATTGCCCAGGTAAATGTGCTGCTTGTCACTGTTAAAAAAAGATCTTGTTAACATCAGCGTGTGCTTGTATATTTCAATATTTGTTTTCTTATACATAGATAGGTATTTCAATAACAGTCAGCCGCGATCGTCGAAAATGACGGCCAATAAATTGCATTGAGAGCTCTTCATTGTTCATGCCCATTTTCGTCAATGAACTTCGGAGTGAAAATTTTAGCTAGCAATGGACACTGTTACGACTTCCTTTTCTCCTCCAAGCAAAATTCAGCGCAGATTTTCTACAAGCTAACGTTCTACAACTGCTGTTGAAGGCTCCTTCATCCGCCCGTAAGAAATGACCGTAACCGCTGCATACAAGTATAATTGAAGAATCATCTTAAGTCATCGTCAAACTTCAAAAGCACACATCGTACACCTGCTCTCGATTTCAAGTGATTTATCAGAGCGCCGTCAGTTACATTCGGCAAAGCTGTCGAGTTTTCTCTGGCTGACAGAAGGTACATCGAAAATGAATGTTATCCTTGGAACTGGTACGCACGATTGCCAAAACTTAGCCCGTACCAAGCTGTATCTTACTGTGGGAAGGGTCAGAAATAACTTTTTCTGTCACGCACTTTAAAATATCGATTTCCAAAATACTGCAGTCGTGAAGTAAGAATCCCGCAAGCGTGACAGAAAACGAATAGACATACAGTTAAGTGCAGAATAGCCTTTTTTACAGCCCGTGATTTGTTTGTAAATTTGCACTGTACCTTTAGTGGCACGTGCCGCTCTGATAACTACAGAAAGGTGACAATTAGGTCACGCTGCAAATGGTGGCAAACAACGGAAGCCTCAAAATTGATTGCACTTCTTGCTTAGGTAAATAGGAAATTTAAGCAGCAAAGACTCTTGAAGTATCTTTCAGCAGATTCGTGGATCCTGATTAACAAGACTGTCGCATATCAACGCTTCAACTACAGTGAACTCACTAGGAGCAATAGAACAGAAGGTCACTGGAACAAATGGGTATATTGATCGGAAAAAGAACTATGAAGACAGAGATGCCTTCAGCTAAACTCTTAAGTTGTTGACATAGTTTTTCGTTCAAGCGAAAATTTTAGAGAAAGAAATACCAGCGTGTTTCGAGAATACGCAAATGCAGTTCATGTTTTGAATGATGCGTGACTGCCCTCTCCAACGGCAGGAAGTATTTGCAGTACAATATCGAAACGTAGAGGTGGTTGTATTGCTCAGCAGAACTGAAATCGGCCGCGGCTCCTCTTTCATCATTAATAACTGTAATTGCAGCGTATCTTCATATAATCAAATCGGAAGTATACGATCAGTGCGGATGAATCATCGCAAATTCGCTGCACTCATATGCGTCACAACGTAAGTACACAATTCCAGCAGTGCCTTCACCAGACGTTCGTGCCTACGTGGAAAAAACAGATGTGTCATTAGTTCACATGTTCCGCATGAGACAGCAGAATGCAAACATGATCTACGAGTGTGCATGAAACCAATATGTATAAGAATAAAATAAGGACGCTGTATTTGCATTGCTATTCAACACGCATTCACTAGAAACTGTGAATGATAATTGCAACAACAGAATGTGCAAAGAAATGCAAGTATGCATAGACGTGATTTAGTAACAAAATACCGAAGCTGCAAACTTACGTCGCTACATAACATACTGAAGTACATGACAGCAACATCTTTGGCCTTAACCACATACGCAAACGCCTCTTCACTTTCTATATTCTACCTGCAGGAGAAACTCTTTCGCACTCAATTTGCCGAGCTCCTCTTCAAACTCAGAGAGGAGCGACACTCCGGTGATTTTTGTTGCAAGCTCAGCTCTCAAGAATGGACCAAATGGATTAGTCCATTTGCGTTGAGATCAGTACTCGAGGGAAGCCACGTTTCTTTGTCCTAAAGCCAGTGAAGTGGCTCACCCAGAAATGCTAAACTGAGAAGAGGCACGTCCGGGTACGAGTAGTTGGCTGCCTTACGATATGTAGTAACGGGTCGAAACTGGATCACAGTACAGAAGCTGTAGATTAGAAGGGCAGGAGACGGTGACGCCCTCGATATAAAGATTTAGGAATGACGCGAGTGAGTTGCATTGAAACTTTCGCTAACCTATCCAAGACAGGAAGAATAGGAGAGAAGATATGCGTTGATCAAAATCATGACAAAATGAGGAGCCCATGCCTAGAGGATGACAGCGCGCGAGAAGAGTAAGTCGAAAAAGATTAATAGCAAAGTAACGAAAACTGCATGTTAGGAGACTAAGCAAAGGGCGCATCAAAGCCGGCACAGAAAGAAGCAACTCCGGCAATCCATCGACGTCAACTGCGAGCAGCGGCCCATGCCAATCAAGTGCAAGGATTTTACAAATTTCGACGACTTCTGGCTGCCATCAACGTCACAATATTTATATTTTCAACGATTGCCGATATTCTGGACTATTAAAAAATTCGCTTATCCATCCCTAGGTTTACACAGTACCCGACCCAAATATGGGTCTCGCCCTGGAAATATGTGGATGTAATGAAACTAGTCAACTTTAAAACTTGTTCAGAGTACCAACAAACGTTGCGAAAGATCTTTCCTCTCGGGAGGGAATGGCAAGCATCAGTTTCGCAGCTGCTCCTGCCCACAGGTAAAAAATGAGCAGTCTGACGGAATATATTTTCACACCCCGTAGTCATGTTGCAGATACAATTATAAATGAACATTGAACAATGACACTTAAGTTTTGCCATGTTTTACGGGATGCCCGAGAAAACAACGTAAAAGCGATACTAGTTCTCGAATTCACGCACGGTGTGGAACTGAAATCAGATAAGTAAATGAAGCAGTAAACTCAAAAGAAAGTTGACATAAATAATAGAGACATTCTACATCGCTTACATTTGGGGCTTTTCCACTAACTGTATTACCGCAGGCATTGCCAAAGTATGTTGATTCATCAGAATAAAATTTTTATATAATCTCTAAGAAGAAGAAAGTGGTTTTAAAAACCTCGCACACACCGTAGCTGTAGTACTGAATTGAACAGATGACAACTCACTTAAATTGAGACTCAGTTATGCTAATGCATGGGTGACAATTATTCATAGAATATACAACATTGCAAACACATCTCAGAGGCGCGCGTACGTAAGACGGCTCATATACATACCAATATTATTTGCCTCTTCTAGTACGACAGAAAACTGAATGCATTTATTCACTGTCAAAATAACTTAGAAATTCGCGTCTATCTGGCAGGAAGAGGTTCCTGCCTTTGCACAAAGTGAATTCAATTACCGTGGTCCCCAATTAACACCCAATCCAAAATTTAAGCCGGCAATGGCTTCGGCGGATTCAACAGTAAAGCAGGCAACTGGCAGTGATGCCCGGGCAGACATGGGGAATAGCGACCCTATGCTCGTATATATCCTTGCTCTTCAACACTGCAACGATCGCGTCAGACTGAATGCCAGACATACTAAACTAAGCAGAGCAGATCATTCTTGCGATTTCAGTGCAGCAGTGATATCATGCCGTCCAGTAACGCAAGAGAGATGGCACAATGCCATACGGAAAATCCACTTTCGATATGTTTGTGAAGCAGTTGCGCGTTGCTCGGATGTTACTATTCCACAGGGAGGTCTCGTACCGCAGGTTGTACAGCACTGGGTTTTGCTGTAAGATCACCAGAAGCATTGCTCTAGTAAGAGGGTACAGTGGAATCTTGTTGTTCGAACTTAAATCATTCCTGGATGTGGATCGAAAAGTTAAAAATAACGGGGATGATTCACAGTGGGAGAATAGTAACTATTAAAGAATAGAGAATCATTTGAGCCTTCTTGACCGTGCAACCGTCAGTAGAAAATGGAACAGGGAGGGATGTATAGTATGTCGACAGAACATACGAGAGGCGTATGAAAAGTTAAAAGCATCGCTCAATAAGAAACGCTGATGAATGGTCCAACCTATCAATTTTTAAAGTACAACCTTTTGTGAGTATTCTTGCAAAATTTAAAAATCCTAAAAAAGTTGAAAATAAAGTTGAAATCTTTATCATGAAAAACCCCTTATCCCTTTTAGTTTGGCTGAAGCGTAAAACTTTTCATATGCCTCTCGTAGAAGCTATGCGTGTACGTTGCCACACTGGATCAATACACCGAGGAAAAGCAAGTTACAAAAGGAAAAGGAAGAAGAGCACAAAAATCTCCAGTTGAAAGAAGAAAACGAAGAGCAATAGCCACAAAAAAAATAATAAAAATAAAAAAAAAATCCCCGACGGCCGACCTACTCGCATAGGACTAAGCTAATCTGTGACGTCACCTGACGGCTCTACTCCCCATTGTATAGGATGGTCGAACCACGTAACCCAACTTTGTGGCCCATCCTATGCCTGCTGAGGAGTCGAAACATGGCGGGCAACCACTGACATTCGACGAACTGTTCGAGTAGATCGCGCCACTAACTAACTGTACTTAGGTCGGAGGCTGAAAAAAATGATCCAATCTCAGATCATTAATTAGAGACAAACAGGAAACTTAGCAATGTAGATCACCACACGTGAGTGGTGACCGCATATTATTCTCAAAATTTTTTCATTTATCAATCATTCTTTCCACCATTGGCATACTGATTGCATCGTTAGTTGTATTTTCCTACCTTAACACAGACCGGTTTGGTAGCTTCAACCAAAATTTACTTGAGATAACAAAACTATTGGTTTGGCTATCAGGTAATCAAACTTTTAGATGATATTACCAATTGATTTGGGAAATATTTTGGTGATACTACAAAATTTCATGGTAAATGTTACTAAAAAAGCTCGGTACTTAATTGGATTTGGTTATTCTTACTAATTGCAATATAGTATCTGGTAATTGATACTAATATAGGGTCATTATTACCAAATACATCGAGTAATAGTGAACCAATAAAAATATATCATTAACAAAACATTTTCTTCGATTTTAGTATTAATAACTAAAATATTTGGTTATTCTAAACAAAACACATCAACTACAAAATTTCACTTAATATTATGTCACCGGTCTCTGTGTACATTCAACGTTCGCATGTGGTATTTTTAAACCTTATTTTAACCATTGTAATACTCGCTACATAGCTTCTTTATGCTATTGCATTGCTACGGAAGAAAAAGGGTTTTTGGCGAGGTAGCAAAGCCAAGTTCAATGGGGTCAAGAGATGAAGTAATTTCATGCATCACTTGAAAGATATAGAAAGCAGGAGAATATTTCGGAGTGTACAATGTCAGCTAGTACAACCTCATAAAGTGAAATAATGATTTAGACTTTCCCCAAGGAATTTTTCTACAAATTGGGGTTCAACAGTCACTTCCAATTCACCTAGTAATTAATTAGTAAACAGCGACGCTACACTAAAATCCTTTCTTATATTGCACTTAGCTTGTACCTCCCAACCCATCGATTCATAATCTAACAAGAAAGGCGGGAAGTCCATACACAAGTCCATCACAACGAATGCATGATAAAGGCAAATTAGAAAAACAAGGGAGCACAGAAGGATCGTCAGTATAGGACAATGAAAAAAAGGAACAAAGCACGTACAAAAAGAATGCCGTTATAAGCCTTAGATAGCCCAGAAAAATCAAGCAAGGGCATTTATACTACTCACCGTCTCAGAAGAAAAGCCAAAACGTCGAATACTTGAATAAGGGCGGAGAAAAGGCAAGTGGAGCCGCATTGAGTCTAGCGAGAGCAGTTATGCTAAGGAAACATATTCATTACGATAAAATCCAGGTATTTGTACTAGAAAGTGTGCTACTCAGCTAAAGAACTGAAAGAACTGTTGAACGAACTAAGAACAGTCCCCTCACCTATAAAGGCAACCCAATTACAATTTCATCTAACGACAAATAATACTGCACAATGGCATTTTGAACAAGGACTCTACATTCACGTGGCAATAGCTTTTAAAATAACATCACAAGCAGCCCCAACTTCAAAAACGCTCAACGCTTACATGTCCTCTGTACAGGGGGATCAAATTGAAGCGAGGCAAGCATGTTTACAAAGTAATAGCATCGGAGACGCCAGATAAAATACGACCAGTGAACTCATTAGTTCGCATAACGATTGGAAAACTTGTTTACAGGACAGGAGAGGCAAAAAAGAGGCGAGCCAAAACTGGCCGCGTTCTTGGAAGTGGGAGTTAATTAATCAGGGATATTTGTACTTTGGTTGATGAAGAACGAGCGACCTGATATATATTTCTACCCATTCTACTTGAAATTTACGAAGAGGAAATTGATAAAATTAGATTGTCAGAAGAGCTGTCTAATTTAAGCTTCAGATGTACACACAGAGAACAGGGTAGTAATATTGACTAAATTTTTTTAGTTACGGTATTTTGTTTGGAATCACTAAATATTTTGGTAAGTCTCAACATATGGGAAAAAATGCTTTGTTGTAGTTACTTCTTTTTTTTTTTTTTGGTTAATAATACATCGATATTCATGGTTATTATGACAAAACTTGGTACATCTAATGAATAGAACGGTAACTGTAACTAGATTTTGGTAAATACAAACAAATTTAGGAACTTGGTTCAAATTACGAAACTCTTCTTCGTAATTTTTACTAAAAATTCGTAATTATTACTAAATTTTTTAACCAAAAAAGTTAGTCATTTTCACCAAAAATTTGGTTGGCTTTACCTGACCAAATAGCTTAGTTAAATCAATCAAATTTTGGTGACTATAACCAAACTGTTCTCTGTGTGCATACACTACATCAATACATTAGTGCGCTAATACGAAATAGTTTTTCGGACCTGTGGAAACTCCACAAATCTACTGACACTCCGAGAGATTCATGGACCCGCATCATCGTTACGAACTGCGAACATTTACACTAAAGCAAACAGTAATTTTATGATATGCAGGGAGTGACAACTTGCAAACCAACGTCTTTTCGTCACGAGCAAGTACAGGGAAATACACTATGACTCTATTATGTAATACTGCAACCGTAATGTGCAGGCCACGGAGAATATAGGAGGAGTAGGCGTCAGATCTCGCCAGTGAGTACGAGAAAGCGACGAAACGGCTGAAGTCAGTGGCTGGAGCTGGCTGAGGAGGGCGCTCAGAGATGGCTTAACCTTGAAAGAGCATTGAAATTCGGCCCGGAAGTTCCCTAGAAAGAGTTGCAAGAGAATGGAGCGAATTCTGCAAACCAGGCGTGGCGCGCAGCTTTGTTACAATCCGTGCCCGTAGCACGGGTACCCTATTTTCGCCTTCCTAATCCTGGAACCGAACAAATAGCTGGATCAAACCGACAGCAGTTATGTTATAAATTTTTCCTACGTACTAAACATTTTTCAGATCATTTATTGGAAGGCCAAGATGAATTCACTTCTTACATGAGCAAGTTTAACTTCATCAAGAAGTGGACCATTTTTCACTTCACCTAAATTTAAACGTATCACTGAAGACTGGTTTAAGGACCAACAGAATGCCGTCATCATTGCAGTGACAAGGAGTCAGTGAACCTGCAAGCTCCGATCATCTCTACCCTCCACTTCTCGGCCGGGAATCGCAGGTTACCAAAAGTTCACATGATTACCGCATCTCTTTGTCTAATACTTTCTACCACTACACGTGCATTTACAGACTCGCCAAATTTCTCACCTCTTTTCTCAATTCTGTATAGCCAATAGTGCATACTCAGTTCGAGACACTTTTTCAATTATATCTGAATCATTACTTCCTTAGCCATTGGATATAAGATTAATATCATTGCTTGCCTGATCGTTTACGCTTCCTGTATTTGTTCTACTATCCTATGCTCACTGCACATATTTACTTGGTGCTGCTTGACCTTCGAATATGTAAAAAATAAAATTCACGACAATTTTTTTTGTACCTATAAATTTATATATCTACTAGCTTACATCGCCATCAAAATAATGGCGCACCGATGTCCCACTTACCTCTCCACTGTTCAGATCCCTAGTAGTGATTCGACTATAGAGTTGTAACTCGAGCACGGATACTCCCAGAGCGTCTTCCCGTCGTCTAATTAATATTATCGCCGAATTTAAAACATCTAAGGAATTACATTGTGCTTGCAGTCTACTTCGCTGTGAGTGAAAAACTTGTCAGTTTGCACTGTTACATCTATACGACCAAATCTTGATCATCAAGTAAGTTCTTCCGTTCAGCTACAGCTTTCAAATGTACCCACCATCCTTGGTATGGAGAGGATTTAGAGAAAGGGAAAGAAGCTAAAAACCACTCTACTAGAAGAAAGCCTCGGATGATACAAGCCAATATAGCGTTAAACTAAGATTCTTTGCAGCAGGTTTCATCGGGTTTCATCGCAGTCAAACATTAATTACACTACATGCCTATGCACTTCAAAGCTGATAGATACTTTGCAGCACTTGGACCATGGATTCTTCTAGGTGCTCTTTTCATCAACATCTACGTATTGTTAAAAACTCGAAGATGGAATTTCTGCCCATCTACTGAAGGGAAATGAGGTCACATATTATATAAATCTACAACTATATAATCACGCTAATTGAAGAAGGCACGTATTATACAAATCTATAACTATATAATCACATCAATAACTTTAAATTATTCGGCAACAGGCAGTGTTTTTTATAAGCGTTTGGTTTTTGTCTACCCATCTCGTAAAAGGACAAAGAAATTTAACCGTCGACATCTCAAACAAAGCTGATAGAATGAGCACTACTCACTGAGTAGAATTCACGGTTAAAAATATGCAAATTAGCTGTCAAGTTAAAAATTTCCACCCACTTGCTACTTTGCAAGGAAGTCATAGAGCTATCTATTAGCATCGGATGACGGCCTTCGAAGAACTTTGGCGCAATTTGGAAAACGAATTTCAGTCGGGGTTCCACCCCAGTATTTTCTTTCTAACTGCTCGTCATTAATTTGCATAGACCATCATAACAATACGATAAACATGAACTATGTTTGTAAATTTACATATTGATATAGTGATACATCTGTTTACGAAGTTACATATATGTATCTTGTGTCACGCACTGAAGCACATAAGCGAAAATTAAGACAGGTCGGATATCGTGGCCAACCTCTCGCGCTCAGCTAAAATAGGTAAGCGAAAATTAGACCAGGTTGCACATGATAGCAAAGATACGGAAGTCTCGAAATAAACTGCACTTATTGTTTTCCCAATTTTGAAATCCAGGCCATGAAAATGGCTGAATTATTTCTTAGCACTTCCATGAAAACAAATTTTCAATTTCGTCCCCCATCAAAAATTATGGGTAGACGACCGACGAAGCAAAGGGTATGAGATAATGTAACAAGTACAGAAGAACTATGACGATAAAAGAATAAAACGGGAGTTTTGCAGCAGCAATTTTTTTTCTTCTACTGAATTTCTTTTGTTGGACGATAAAACTTTTCGCGGGAGGGGAAAAAATTTGTTTAAGTAATCTCATTGTGTATCAATGACGCGGACGGAACAGTTCATATTTTGAGTGAAGCTTTACTGCCTAATATAATTAAAGAGAATAACTTTTCTGCACATCACAGAAAGAAAGGGTTGTGCTGCTCATCAGAATGCACAGCGAGCACACTCATCTCTTCTGATCAATAAATAAAGTTGGCAGTTCCAGTGCATCCTTGAGAACCAAGCTGATACCGAAAGTACCACCAGGGAAGAACTATCGCAAATTTCTTCTCTGTCATTTCTGACGGGCGAGTTCGCTAGCTTCTACTACCTAAGGAGTCTATCCCACCGTGATACGGTTTTTCAATTGTATCTGTTGGCATCATGATTGTTATGCTTCAAACTGGTGGGATGGGTCACCCATGGTACCTAGTGCCAAAGCTGCACATGTATTCATTCGTACGCTCAACTAGATGCGAAGACTTGTAGCTAGCACATCGTTCAGGCTACCGTATCTATGATAGAGACCTCAATTTTAAGTCTATAAGGGCGACATGCGAGCTGCACGTCCTCGCAAGCAGTTATACGTGCTAACGCGCAGCACAGTTCATTTACAGAAGATAGTTGGGTCAAATTTAAGTGAATGCGCTTCGTTCCTAAAATTTCAGGTTTGTGACGTCACAATTACGTCACGCCACTGTGGAAATATTAAAGATTCCTCGCTGCTACAATAGCGTGACGCAATTGTGACATCACAAACCTGAAAATTTAGGGACGTAGCGCATACACTCAAATTTGACACAACTATCTTCTGTAAAAAATGAACTGTGACGCGTAATATACGTGTGGCACTAGGAATAGAATGCTAACATGAATACTAGCAATAAATTTCTAGCAAATGGGACAGGCAATATTTACTTTTGAAAACTTCGTACCTAATATTTGGCTCGATTAGTTACTGTAAAGAATGACGGTAACGGTCATGATCAGCGTGCTTGACACAGCAGCAACCAATGTCTTCGACATTGTAGATTGACAAGCAAGCAGCGAGGCAGAGTGTGCTCGCATCAAAATCGCCGTAACGCGTGTGAATAATAAAAGCGTGTAAATTTAAATTATTTGCTTTGTTGTAATTTTCATCGGCGTACTAATGATATCAAACACTGTTTACTGGATTATCGATTACTTAACTCAAACGCATTCCATCCTGAGCGCAAAAAAAATCAATAAAAGGTTAACCCGTTAACCCCAATATCCTCATTTGGTGACATAGTGCTCTTCCAACGAAAGATAAATTATTTAGGACGCCAAATTTGCTCTTAGATGACTGTAGTTTATCGACAGAACACAAATTACCGCTGCCTTGTAATTTCTAACGGCAGTTGTATTATTAATGACTTTACATGAAGGACGCCATATTTGAGTTACGAGCAGCTTAACTGATTTACGCCCGAATATTATTATATCGCGTAATAAAATGACACGCAATAAACACTAATTCTTGAAATCGACACACTAGAACAGCACAAATGGAGTGAACTATATGTCGGTAACATAAATGAGAATACATCAAATATTTTAGTGCTGAGAGAATGGGTTTACCACCAATAAAATGTTGAGGAGTTGCAGTTGCAATGGGTTGAGTAAGAATGTGGAGCGTGAATACTTGCAATATAAGGTACATGGAAGTGAAGTACTCAATTTTACAAAATTAGCTTGAAAAAATAGTTTTTATGAATCATTATAATTACAATTAATACGTACATTTCTGTTCAAGCCTCCTACCCGAGCAAAAACACTCGGCAAAACAAAACAGAAAGAAAATGAACACGGATTATGTAAATCAAACGAGAGACATATGCACAGGAACAGCAATCCACGTAGAAAAAAAGTTAACTTGATATCAGTAGCAGTATGTATCTGCTGAGGAAGAACCTTGCGTGAAGAGGTATTCACTACCCACCGTAATTTTGTAAATAAAAGACGAGTCATCCCCCCATCCAAAAAAAAAAAAAATGGCGGTGTTCACTGTTTTCAGAGAAATCATCAGAGCAATCGACGCAAACTAGCACGCGCTCCGGTACAGGAATGGTGCCACCTTTACTGTAAGTTGAGACTCGCAGTAGCGCCACTGCACTTCAATCAACAGGAACGCAAAGCAACTCAATCGGGAACACTCACATAGCTTGTCAAGTCTCGGTCGCCAAAAGATATGTTACAATTCACGTCCCTCCAATCTGTGGCTCGCGAACAAAACTCAAATACCGAAATTAGAAATAAAATTAATATGTACAATGCTGGTGCCACACTAACCTATCGTACGCTCAACATGCTCGATCGAAGGATGTGCGGCTCGCAGGTCATCTCGACGCAAATTAAAAGTCGTTAGCATGAACGTCAGGCGAGCAGCACATCGTCGCATTAAGTTGCGCGTGCGACTGTTTAGTATGGCCCCGGCAGGACAGTCTATGTAAAACTTCTACAGTCGAACACGCAGCATATGGCTGGCGCATGTGCGTCTTACTTCCTAAGTCCGGTAACAAATTGCAAGTAAAAGCACAAACAAGAAGAGTTTTATTGAATAGACGGAGCACAAACAATGAATTTAAAGCAAAAGGGCAGGGGAAGGTGTACCGTATCCTTCGGTTTTGAAGTTGATCCCTGAAGTAAAGATGGAATAAAAAACGTTATATTCTCAAGCTCTATGGGCGTGCTCCTCATGAATAACGTCAGTGAGTAAACCAAGAAATGAAAGAAAGACTCCATAATTATAACCCACGTAGCTTAGACCTCCGCTTTNGAAGTTGATCCCTGCAGTAAAGATGGAATAAAAAACGTTATATTCTCAAGCTCTATGGGCGTGCTCCTCATGAATAACGTCAGTGAGTAAACCAAGAAATGAAAGAAAGACTCCATAATTATAACCCACGTAGTTTAGACTCCGCTTTAGGTTGAACCAACGTTGCATCTTCAACACTGGTGGAATGTTGATATTTGGAAAGTCGATCCTATGTTGGTTTTCAATCTAGGGCCAACATTGTCTGTGAATGTTCAGACAACAAAGCAGTTGGTTATCCTACCTGCGCGAAAATGGAATAGTTGTGCATTAATGGTAAGGTATTGATTCAGTATCGAGAATTATTCTTAATATCGCTAAGACCATCAACTTTGACCTAAACATAAATACAAGACGTTAACGAGAGTGAACAGGCTTCCTTGAAAAATTATTTGTCTTCACTCAAGGTGACAATTACATGAATAGGATAAGTATTCATCATAGTATTTGCATTCTTTTTTGAAAGATATATGAGTGTTATATGCATCATTAAATCAAAGCGTTGCCGTTCCGAAAGAGGAAATCGCTAAATGTCGGATCACTGCTGGAAATTTATATTTATTGGCTCAATATCGCGATCCCATCATATTAACTTCACATATTTTTCCTTTCAGCAGAAAGTTGACTAATTTCCTGATACTTCTAGTAAAATAATACATATATTACAGTATTAGTATGATTTCTTGAGTGTGTTCAAGAGTGATCCAATGTTCAATATTGCTTGACAATGCAGAAGTACCTACCCTTTTTCTTAGCGCATGTTGGTAAGGCACTAGTCCAGGATCGGTTGACAAGGCTCCCAACATTCACGGAACATTCCAATATTGTGCCGACTTCCAGCCAAGGTTATTTTGTTACGGAGGAAGTGCTCCAACAAATAAACCAGTAAGCCAACAAAAGTTAATGAAAGGCGCAATTGCAAATTAAATATACACGCACAACAAGTATCATCAGCAAACCAGTAAGAAACAAAAGAAGGACACCGTAAGTGCACCAGCCAGAGAAGAATATCATCAGCAAACCAATAGGAAATTAAAGGACATCGTAGGTGCGCCAGCCTGAGAAGAATATCCTCAGCAAACCAATGGGAAACGAAAGAAAGACGCCGTAGGTGCACGAGCCAGGGAAGAATATCATTAGCAAACCAATGAGACAAAAACGCGGACACTGTACTAATACGGACTGATGCCGTCCGAGGCTGCACAAGAAGCGTCCGCACCGAGCAAAAGCGCGCCCTGCCGGCAAGAGCGCTCTCGGCGCCATGTTTTTGCCTGGCTCAAAAATAGCAGCGACACCGGAAAACAACGTCACTGAAAACACGCCGGAATAAACCAGCGCCAAAAAGAAGACACGGCTCTAATTTGTTCGATGACTGGAAGAAACATCAGAAAAAAGAAGCCACAGCGTCCAAAGAAGATTCTTCTTCAGTGGAGGCAATGTGCCAAAATTTGGAAAGTTTACTACTGGAGCAGTATACTGCCAGGGAGAAGGAGAGGATCCAAATGGAAAAGAATATGAACATTGGGTCTATGGTAAATACATGAAGATGTAACGACACGTCACCAAAGGTAGGCACTGCAACGATTAAACTGTACAGAACACGTGTAGTAGTACAGACACAAAGAGCCAGTTATTTTCATACAAAGCATAGGCGCCAGCATCTACGGTTATGAAGTACGACTATAGTTTAAATGCATATAAAAAGAGCAAAAATCAAATAATGTTGGTGTTAGTCTGTCTCACAGTGCAGACAAACATAAAAAAAAGTCGAGGAGTGGACGCAAAGCCTCTCACTATGTATTTTCTAGTCTGTATAAGGTTTACAGCGGGAAGGATAGCACTATTTGCATCGAAGACATTAGAATCGCAGCTCGACAACAATAGACACCACACGTAGACAGCGCCACTATATGTACCGCAACAGGCATACTTAGCGTTGCATGTGATACGTCCAAGAAATTCTTCATTTCAGTCGATTTCAAATGTCTTACATGTGTTTTTGATCCTAAAGGTGATTCGTGATTGAACGAAAGCTTGAATGCAGAAGAAAATATATTATTTTTGTAATAAGTCTGAGTCGCAACAGTTTTTATTCTTGTAATTATGATGACAGCGCTATTTGTGTGACGATTATCCCTAAACTGCCTCGAATGTCAAATACACTTGACATGTCAACCAAAGCTATTGTGACGCAAGGCATTTTGGGTCAGCTGAAACAAGACGGCATGTTGGTAATACGAGCAAACATTTTCCATGGAAACGTCAACTGATGAAAATGAAACGGGCGCGTCAGTAACAAGTTCACTGCAATTAGGTACTACGTTATTTGTGGTGCGCTTATTATTGACACCCAGAGATCAGATTGGTTAAAATAACAAACATGAGCATGAATTCATCAATGAACCAATGCATATGTTGGTTATTGCAAGCAAACTCGCGGCTGGCTCTCCCGCTGGTCGCAGAATGTAGTATCACTTCTGCACGAGACGGGTTGCGTGTAGACAACGTCACTTGGGCATCATCCGATGATTTTCACAGGTATCGCAGGTACTTACCCATTTTTTGTATTAACTACTGTTAGAATTATCATCATTATTACTTCTACCAAGCGACGAGCATGCCCAGCTAACGTATCAAGCAACCCAAGGTCACCTAAAGCGCTGCTGACAACTGAAAAAAAAAAATCACGCAGACTTGGACGTTTGCGAGTCCCCGAGCTCGGATCTTGGCAAGGACTGTCATGCCAACAGAGACGACCATATGGAGCGGCGTACTAAATGTCAATACTGTAGTTAACTGTAAATATAATCAATAATGGATATATACGGTACAGTTTTCAGCTCCAACACTGAGCCACTGGGGCGATCCGAGCAGTGCTTCCAACGCTGTCATTCAGTACAGTTCAATATCAACAGCAAGTCGGTTGAAGTACATATCACTTTCAGCAACTAATGTAGTTCTAACCTAAGCTCTTAAGACACTGTCGCTAGCAGAGTTAGTAATTGGGCAGGCCGTTAGCTGAGGCTGGGGAGAGCGAGAGTAATGCGGGCCACTTCTTGTGCACCAAACTCCGCAGCTTCCAAACTTTCCCTTCGTTTTTATCAGCAACAAAATGCCAAATTAGGGGAGTCTCTTACGAAAATTTGCTGTGAGAAGAAAATAAAATGTGAACTAGTTTAACAGCCCTCATCCATTTTCTTTAGTAAGTAATTAAATTAGCAGCACCATACCAAGCGGAGTTTCACCTTTACAACACATGTAAATATCGTAAGAACGTCAAGTGAAAGACTGTCAGGTTAGGTACTCAAAAAGACTCACGAAGCTAAAACACTCACAACGTACCACTGTGCCCAAAATATCGGTGAGAAAAGGAGACCGCAATTTTCCTCTCAATCTAATTAGCAAATGAAAATGAAGCGCTTCATATTTCTCAGTCGCGGCGAAATTCCAAATCATCAGCACAGCTAGAACGCGCAAAAATTGCACCTCAACAGATATCCTCCTAACGCACTCGCTGCGGAAACTCGGCCTCCTCATGAGTGCATTTGCTCATTGAAAGTACTTATTGCTTATCAATAATTATAATTACACGTAAAAAATCTTGGCAGTATTTATTTCTGATCACCAAGATATAGGAGGAAAGTGCAATGTGTGGAGCTAATACCCTAAAGCAGAGAATTTCTAACATGGTTGTCCACCCTCGAACAGGAGAGGCGATGCTAGCGAGTATACCATGGGCACGACTTTCCTGTATTTAAAGCCCATGCTCACGAGTGCATGTATTGTGAAGCGTTTATTCAAACATTTAACGATGAAGCGGGAGCGGCTTCGTCTTGCTCATTATTATTAAGTCCCAACTACAGTTTGAAATATTGACCGTCACTGCAGTTTTCGCACTCTAGTAAAGCAAGTGCCATTAATTATATTTGGATGGTTTTCCTAAAAGTCTGAGTGACTTTAAATTGACAAAGATGCATATTCAAGCGCGCTGTGAAAAAAAAAGTTTCAGTCAGGGTCAGGGGAACAATTGGTTCCAAATTGTAGGAACGTTTCTCATTTTGTGCTCTCGTGGACAGTTTATTTACCTGCATTGGCGATCAACCTAACGGTGTAGAGGAAAAAGCAGAGTCGGCGCAACTAAATCTATAGAGCGACTCAGACTGTGAATTGCAGTCAGTTGCAATGGTTTTTACCATCCACGTATTTAATGAAAGAGGATGCGACAAGGCATGTCAATAAGCAGGCAAGATAAAGTCTCATCAGATTTGCCGTAAGAGAAGAGCTATTAAAAATTACACAATTCAAGTCCCTTTCCGTAATCGGTAAAAAAATATAGGTACAGAGTAGTCGATAGTAATTACCAAAGTGAAGGAAGTAGCGCACGACAATGCAAATGCAACCTCAAATTTTATAATAACACGAACTACACAACGGGAGAGAAGAGTAGATCTGCAAAAAGTGAAATCAAAATAGGAATAAGGCAACCATTCGTAACAGGCATAGACTGGGTAGCTCATGGCTATCGCCGATCAATAAGGCATCTATTCGTGACCAGGTAGAGACAAGCACTAACTGGGTAGCTGACGAATAGTGCCGACCAATACAGCAGCCATTCGTAACCTGGTAGAGACAAGCACTAACTGGGTAGCTGACGAATAGTGCCGACCAATAAAGCAGCCATTCGTGACCTGGTAGAGACAAGCACTAACTGGGCAGCTCATGAATAGCAGCGACCAATAAGGCAGACAATTCAATTTGGACTCCACAATTGCAGGTAGCAGAAGCCATTAGAGCAGCTCGGCAGCGGCTTGTCAGAAGGAGGGAGCCGTTGAAGGGCTAAACACGGGTGTGAAGTGCGGCTCTGCATCACTCCCAGACTTCGGCACCACAAGGCGATGCATAGCATCGTATAAGCTGCCTTTAGCTCCTCGGTACTCCTGTCTAAGATTAATAATATTGTCCAGTGCAGCAGGAGGACAACTCGCACATGGCTTGAAAGTAAAGATCACCTTAGGAGAAATTTTCGGCCTCCGAACAGAATGATGGCTGTTGGCCAAACCGCATAAGAAAAGGAAAGAATTAAGTAAAAAAGTTCAAGTGTGCTATTACATTCGACAGTTGCATGTTGCAGTGCTGGCAACACGTTGGGTAGAAGGATTAATAGATATTTGAATTTTCCCAGGGATTTTCGAAATTACCTATGAACATTACAAAGGAGAAGTTTTGATATCATATTAGTCAATAATCATGTAATATCTTACCTATTTGAAACCGCTTGAACTTACAAATGGAATAGCTACATTTATTTTCATTGAAATTTCAAGCTATGGGATACCAATATACTTCACAACTAAAATATTCGTATTGGTCCGATTTGCAGAATAAAACTATGTCATTATTTACTTATATCATCAGTTACAGGTATATCAAAATGGTTTAATTTGCAATTTACGACAACGTCACATTGATCCAGTTTGTAACTTACCACAACGTCATTTTCGCAAACGAAGACCGAGTCATCTAGCTCGTACATTACGAAAGAATTCAACCATAAAAACATGCTCTAGGAGGCAAAAGACGCGATATTAAACCTACAGTTCAAGAAGATGCGACAGTTACAGACGCAATAAAAGCGTCCGTGAACTCTCTGGCAGCAATCTCCCATTGAATGTGAAATAAAACGACCAGCTCTAAGTCCAGAAAAAAAATATGAACTCAGACACTGTCTAACAAAGATAGCGTCCCAATCCACCAGCACTTTTATGGGGTCTCATTAGCGTGAAATTTCCATAAAACGCCGAGATTCTTCCTGCGGCCAATCAGCGATCAATACGTGGCACAGGATCGCGGTCTTATTGGCAGTAAAAGTAAGCTGTAACCAGTCCTAATGACCAATAAGACGACGGTGCTTGGTGCCACACAACCACTCACAACATCACAAACCAAAATAAGACCAACTACAGTACGCGTCCTTTTCTTCCATTAAAGGACAACGCACAGGCGCTATGGTCACTGAACTCGGAATTTTTGACACGTTAAAAATTGAAGAATTTAGGAAGCATGCTGTAATGTGTGCTCACTTTTCAACATGTAGTATGGCAACGCAGCACAGTTGACGCGTTTCACATTTATTTTTTTCGTGTGCCCTTCTTCTCTAATAATAAATCTATTCTATAATAAGAGAGCTGTCTGTCTGTCAGTCCGTCCGTCCGAAGCCTTATTTTCCCCTACCTAATACAGAAGAAAAAGATTCCTATAGGCACCCAACTTTTTTTTTTGGAAAACCGTATCCAGGATACGAGCCCGGGAATATCCGGGCTCTAGGTGAACGCCTGGTCACGGGCCTTTTGTGCACTTGGTGAATTTCGTGGACTTAGTGGACATTGTGAAATTTAAAGTATTGTGAACTTTTTCGATTGGATGGTAAGGTATTTTCAAATACATACTTTTAAGACTTATTCAACAAAAGGGTGGCGTTTGGTGCACTAGTGTTCATACACGAATGGACTTCTTTGTTGGCTGCTCCCATTATGCACACATGATTTCCGTTCTGGTAGCAAACCGAAGAGATACATTATACAACCAAATTAATATCTTCAATCGTGCTGAATTGCCAGAAGATGCTAGGTAAAAGATACCATCTGAACACACTCTATGTAACTAGTTTAAAGAAACAGTGAGACAGACATCGAATGTACGTCTCCCACGGAATACCAATCGTACAGGATGCACTACCTTTCTCGTGTATGCAACAATGGATTTCATTCATCGTCGAGCTTGGAAGTTCGTTCACGAAGCGTCTTCTGAAGGCTCCTCGACGGGGCAAAATGAACTACATGCTGTACAGGACAGGTGCTATAACGCAATGTGAGGTGATCGAAGCAAATTATCCACTATATAATAAAACACAGTTGTTGGTCGCTTGCTTACTCCCTCCCTTGCTCCAATGTAGGTCCGTCTCTCCGTCACGCATTTAAGAGTTTCATAGGAGAAAATTCATGTACTGAAGAACAAGTTGAGATACCATACAATTTCAGTGCTTGGAGGCAATCTATGGTCGACTGCAGCCGTATACTCGTCTGAGACCTGTTGGTCTATATCTGCAGCACAAACCAGTGCATGCGGGTTTCCCAGTTGGGAGTACGGTCAAGTTGACTTTACCTTTATTCAAAAATATGAAGAAAAAACATTAAAGCGAATCATAATAAAAACATTAATTCATCTAAATTCTGAATAAATTTGAGCGGCATAAAATAAATTAACATGGACCGTACTTTGCTCACTCAAAAGTTAACAAGCCAGTTGAGGACACAAGTTTCACATGAAATGTCTTCTAAACAATTGGTATCGTACGGGCTTTCATGAGCATCGCAGTCTGTTAATATAAAACCCAGACGAGTCTCAGCATGCAGATAACCACATCATGAACGTGAGCACAGAAAATAGAAACGGTGATCACGATTACAACTGATTAGGTCCGGGATTAAAGTAACTAAAATGAAGTCTACGGATATGTCACCAAACATTTAAGTTACTCCCGGCTAGTGAAGTAGGTAGGAGGCAAAATTGCCCTCCATTGTCGAATGCCGTTATTATTATATTCAGAAGTTTCAGTCTCCGTTTCCACAACAAAGGCGATACCACAGAGGAAGAAAAGAAGGGACATATTGTATGACGATAGACACGGGTGACCCATGCACGAG
>LQNS02015106.1:12914260-12927717 GCA_001587735.2 Parhyale hawaiensis
GCTCCACCACTAGACGCCTGCAGGCGCGCCGCACTCGACTTATTACGGGTAGAAGCCCTGCGACTAACTTGCACGAATTCTTTTGCAAGAAAGTTTGCATAATTTGCTCGCTTCAGTCTGAAGTTATATGAAGTTATTGCAATTAGAATAAGTATGCGAGGCGTGCTAGCTGATTCTAGCGACGGCGTATACAAATTCGTAGAAAATACAGCGCGCAAGCAGCGGGAGAAAGACGACGCGCGCTTTGCATGTATGACATGAGCCAGGTACCAAATTACAGGCTCTCTCTCTCGGTAGACAGGCAAGCATTCGTTGACAGGGTAACCACATGTAGCGGCCTTAGCGAATAAATTAGCTTTTGGGGCAAAATTGTACAGCTAATCCTAAGCGATGGATGCTGAAGTCTGTTTGACAACGACCAACAGTAGGAAAACGAATAAATTTTCAGTTATACAGTGCCGGTAAAAAAACTTTACACTTCAATGGCAAGAAAAAATGTTACACGAGAAATGTAAGTATTTCGTATACCCTATCAGACATAATAAAGCGAGAAGCAGCATTTTTATGACCCATTGTGTGCAGTAGGTGTAAAGGTATATGACTTCAAACTTATAAGAAAAAATAACACGTCGGCGAGAGCGACCCTAAACAAATAATTACCACTAACCCAAAAGTTACATACCCTTGGCATACGATCTACACGAAAGTATAATTGCTTCGTGCTGAAATTTGTACGCCACATTTCGAAGCGTGAAACTAACAAGCTAATTTGAAGTAGACAGTGAACTGCAATGAGTGATGGACAGCGTGCGCAACAAAGCTAGTTCAAGGTTGACAGCAATCATAAAAAAGAACCTTACAAGTTTCCTTTATGAGCTCATGCCCAGCATACGAGGGGATTCTTTTTCTTTCCTAACGTAGCCAGGATTGACAACAGACTGGTGGTGCTACCAGCAGAATTAATAATATTTCAGACGAACCAATAACCAGCTCGCAAGAATCAATAAACCCAAGCAGGCCAATATAGTTACGAGAGAAGTGAACTTCAAACTTCTATCGTGATGGAGAAAACAAAAATTTCAGACCGCACTAAAATAACTACATAAACTGAAAACTTCAGTGAAAATCAGCGAGTACAAAATAGTGCAAGAAATCTTTTGGTATTAACAGCTCTACGCCAGATACATCTACATGCTACTTTGTTTGGAGCAGGCTGTTCCAGCACAGGGTGAACAACCATCCAGCACAGGGTGAACAACCATACACGTACTGGGTTAAATTACCAGTGTAAGCCTTCCTGCCCACATCTATCCTTAAGAGACAAAGCCAGAAAAAAAGAAAGAAGGAACATGAAGTATGTCAAGCAAACGAGAAACCAACGCGGGGGAATAAAGAGGATAAGCAACAACACAGATTATCAGCAGGAATGCAAAGAACGAAGTAGGGTTTTCAGTCTCGGTGGCACATAAAGATTTTGCAATCACGGAATATTTGACGGAAATTCCTGGGAATTTGTAACATTCTTATTTTCTACTTCTCCCTTTCTTTACTGCATTTATCTACCTCTCTAGTAGGAATAGCACTATTGGAAATGTTGTACGGAGGCCACACTGTCACGGCGCAGTTTCCATGGGTTTCACTGTAGTCTGGCCATTTTATCAAGGCAGTTCGGTCGTGGTCAAATTCCTCTAAAGCGATGCCGATTCTATGGGTATTTCTGAAATTTTGTTCGGCCCATATCTTGCCCCGCCCACTGCCTGTATATAGAAAAAATCTCAGAAATACCCATAGGATTGGCACCGTTATGGAGGAATTTGACCACGACCGAACTGCCTTGATAAAATGGTCAGACTCTGCACGGATGTCGGGCCGGACGACCGATTGTACGTTTTCCCCGTGCTGCTGTCGCGGAACGACACCTTTTTTTCGGATGTGCATATATTTGTGCCGAATGTTTTTTACTAATGCTGTATAATCCATAAAGGTAATCTTTGCATTCATTAGTAGTTGTTATTTTGCATTTTTCAGAGCTCTTAATGTTTTATCAGGAGCGGTCCGTCTCCGAAGTTTGAAGTAAAGCCCTTACTCGTACTCCCTTGCAGATTCGTCCTGTGCACTAGTTTAGAGGTCGTGTGGGTACTGCGGTAGCCGGTAACAGCGCTATGAAAGAAAGGCTTAACCAGAGAGAAACTCAAGGGCTGCTATAACACCTGTGCAAGCATCAATGGGATGCTTCTGAGAACACTTATAACGGGTGGCGCATAAGATATACTTTGAGGTTATCTCTATTGTGAACAACAGAGAACACCTTAAAGTTTATCTAAATACTGTATCTATTCTACCAAATAGCTTTCTAAAAGGGGTGTAACATATGCGCCACCCTTCATCTTATCAGCGTTAAAATAAAGATAAAGCTATTACAACGGCAACGACACGTGTGCTCAAAACAGCCGTTATAGGAGACTGAAGACGCTATTTATAAGGGCTTCAGTCTCCTATAATGGCCGTTTTGAGCACACGCGTCCCTGCCGTTGCAACAGCTTTATCTGTAGTGCATTTTTATTCATATGATAATTTGGAATGACATGTATGACACACACACGTAGCGACCTGTGGTTATAATTTAATGGCAGAATGGCTAATGTGTAATTATTCTGTTCTCTCTAATATTTGTGCTCATATTACTACTAACAGAGGCATTATAGAAATTGCAGTTTCTTCGAATTTATCTCGATCGTAATTAAAGTATTGCTAGATCCATTTATTGTTTGACTCGCTTTGCTTGTGTGGGGGAGTTGTTAGCAGAAAAGTAGTCAGAAAATCAAACAGCGGGAGTGGTGCTACAATTGGATATGTCTTGGCACAGAGTTACCTCGAAGATTTCAAAAACTTTACTGTATAGATGAATGCATTTCCGCTTTAGGCCATACTAACAGGGTCATTGACTATCAATCCATGCTCTATTTTCGGTTCTTGAGAGAGTGACAAACACATACTCGATACATCATACACATAGACTACAATTTAGCAAATCATTAGATAGACGCAATGTATCTCACAAAGGTTAATATTATTTATGAAACGGAATATAAATTTACAAGGCATTCTTTGTTCGATTTAAATGACTCTCCTCCACGCGGTTAAAAACTTCGGTGTAACGTCATATTTTCCAGTGGCTGAGGTCTACAGCGAGCGAACTACTGCATAGCTTACAAGAGGTATCACCATTTCGTGTAAGGTATTTTTATCTGCCATCCGCTTCACTGCATCATTACAGCCTGTTAGAGCGAACTACAGGCTGGGCCATATAGCGAAGAGAATCAGCCTCTGCCGTGCCTGTGTCCGACCGCGGCGGTTAAGGACTCCAATCAGTCTGTCCAAGCCCAGTGGCTCTCTGATGCTCGCGGTGAGACGTCGTGCTGTTCTTCAGGTGCAGCTTGTCAGTCTGTGTAAGCCTACCAAGCAGTGGGCTGTGAAATACGTAGTTTAACCGGCGGAATTTCTGTAAATTAGCGTGCGTGCAGACGTTCATTTCTTTTCATGGTTTACCGCAATGTTGTGCAGTTTCTCGAAGTACTTTAGTAGAACCGAGCGTTAATGGACATTTTTTAAGAAGGTAGCTGCGCTCTTGCAAAAGTATATTGTTTAAATGCTTATTGAAGATACGTTTCGCAAGTAAAAAATCATCTATATAAGGAATGAATAAACACTCGCATACGTTTTCTACAGGCCAATGAAAATTATTTAACTAGCTTCACTTCACTAACCTAATAAACATTTCATGAATGAATTGGCTTAATGGGGACCGAATTGAAGACAATCCCTCTATCTGGGAATGGGTCTCTTGCTCCACCCATCGTCCCATACCCGCTCTCATCTATAAGCAATCAAATTTCTGCAGAAAAAATGCCCTGTTTTTAGATAACAAATTGGCGTTCGTTTTTAAAGATCTCTATTTGCTGCCGGTAGAAAGAGGTTTAATCACCATCATCCCTTAGAGAATTCTTGTCCGTCCAGAAGCTGCTTTACGGCTGCAGCTTCTGACGCCTCAAAAATCTGTAGGGAGGGCGCGCAGGGCTTGCTAACACACGCCTAAGATGCCGACTCAATAACTTCCTATCACATGCAGCGTGAGCAGCGAACATGGACATGTTGAGGTCGATTTGATCACGACCGTTCAAAAAAAATGTCTTGCGTGCAGTGAGCTGCGGGCAAACTGGCCTTGCAGGACACGATTAGATCCCTATCAGTAAAAAAACGAGATCGAAAAGACGGATGTAGTCAAAACAAGACATCAGCGTGGCTAGCAGCAACAGCCCGACAATTTCGAAAGTATCTCCGTTAAGAAAAAGTCTTCAAATATCGGCTGGAAAAAGTCCTGTAAAATGGGTTCGATGATGTAAACAAATAGGACGTAAAGGAAGCCAAATGACGATGGCTCAGGGCAAACAAGTCTTCAGAGGGGACAGGGGAGATGTTTTCCTTCAGTGCTCTAATGATACCGAAAATTTTCCTAGACAAGACTAGAGAAGGCGAAGGGAAAACTGTACAGAGAAGAGCGCATTACGAGACTCTACCTCGTCGTCGTTGTTGTTGTTGTTGTTGTTGTACGGGTATTGGTAGAATATATTAGCAAAAACTTATGGTGTACGAGCTGATAGGTGTATTGCACACTCATAACAAACTCGGAACACAAAATAGCATTAGGCCTGTAGCTTTACTAGACACGCGTTAGTTGACAAGAGCTGAAAGTCATTAGATCACGACTACAGTTGACATTCATTAGTTGGCGATAACAGCTGATATGCTAGGTGACGACATCAACTGGCATTCGTAAGACGACAATAACAACTGACATTCGTAAACTGACTGACATGCTATCGGCCCTAATGTTAACATTCGTCATAAAACGGCAAAAACTGACATCTATAGGTACGCTAATTGATGATAAAATAGGTATGCACATAGTGCAGCTAAGTTTTGTATGAATCGAGGGCTACAAAATATTAAGTACACACAGAGAAGCAACGGGTTAATTGATACAACCGAGTGAGCTGTTTCTTTACAGAAAAAATGCACATGTAATATACTTCAACAAAACCTTTCTCACTATGAAGTAGATAACCCAGTGAACTACATGAGAAGAGTTTACAGAGTAGTTGTTAAACTACAACATAACACTTCGTATTTACCAAAAAGAGAAGTGTTCGTTTATAACACTGTTCTCTCTATATACATCAATTCATAAATTAATAAATAATGAAACATATCAAACTGAATCTTTCTGGGTTACCGCTACTATAGCAATATTCGCTAGTTACTGCCGTAGTATATAAACTGAGTACATGTACCCTTCGATCGCTAACTCTTACGCCACGTTGGTGCCAACTTTGTACATTTAGGACGCCTCACCCACGCCACCGTCGAATGCACTCCTTCATCATCAACCGATACATTACCCGCGCGTTTTATGTGTGTATGTATTTTCTTGTTTACAAATTTTGGTAACCCGAAATGGTGACAGGCACACGACTAATTTATACAACTAAAAATTTATCATAAAAGGCTACAAGACGTGCGAGTGGCGTCACGTAAGTGCTTCAAGAAGTGGTATCAAGCAATGTTTACTGTTATTTTTGCACTCGAAAGACCCCAGCTATATTACAACTTGCATTAGTATTTCATTTCATTTAGCGTTTCCTAATTTAGCCTGAAATCGCAGGTGTAACTCACCAAAAATTCTCTACTCCCTTGCCTGACCCAGAGAATCTGTCTTCGTTTCATCGTTGTTTACGGAGCCCCCAGGGACACGGCGTATAGCTGATGTCCCAAGAGAAATGAGTAGATGGGATACAACTCCGGCGACGCAATTGCGCCGATAAAACAGCAGCGCCCAAACGCACTATTGAACTTCATCATTTCAACATTGTTCTTGGTGAACTTTACGTACTGAGTTTTGAATCTATATTTGTAAACTAAAATGCCTCTTGGCGAAAGACCATCTCCGTTGGTAAGAGACGGGGGGGAGGGAGGGAAAAGACATCCCACGGTAAGGGGATGAGGGTAGGAAGGAGCTGAAAGTGCTGAGACAGGAGGAGTTAAAATTCAATGCCGTCATTTTTGATCGGCAGCTAACTCTAGATTTTTGGCATTTTTCGCACTTCAGCCAAGCCATCTGGTTGCCTGAAAAAGATCGTGATGATGACAACTCCTTTTGCCTCTTTTTTTAGCTGAACAGACAAACATACAACCGTAAACGAAAACGGATGTAATTTCTTTTTTTTCGCTTCGCTCTCGGGTGATAAGAGTAAAAGTTAACGCAAAGCTGAGGTGAAGGCGCTGGTGGCGACTAACTGCAATGCTCTTGTCAGGACCGCAGCCATCAGAGCCAAGTGGCTGCGTGTCCATTCGAATGCTCGAATTTGTGAATAATAACTCCAAGAAGCTCTCCATTCCATAATGCAAAATATGTAATGGAAACTTTCACCATAAATTATGTTCACACATACGTCCTCCATACATTTCAGTGTGGTGGATTTCTTCAAAAGTCTCCTTACAGCCGCTGCCCTAATAGCGATTGAAAAGCCGGAATCAAACGGGTGCTGCGGCGGGTCACACCGCTGCGCACCATTGCTCGCACGCACGAAAGAGTGAAGTAGAATGGATTAAAGGATTGTGTTTATTGTGCCATTAAATTTTCTTCAACTGGTTAGCCTTGTATCTCTGTCAGCTAACGCCTAAATCAAGACTAATTGTGAGCATAACTTGTTTTGGGATTCCTTGGTGACACCCTTGATAAAAAGTAAAGCCAACTAGACCATATTTCGTACTGGGAAACCCATAGGCACTGGTTCGTGCAGCATATTATTTTATTATTAATAGATTCAGTGTTNCAAAACTAATTGTGAGCATAACTTGTTTTGGGATTCCTTGGTGACACCCTTGATAAAAAGTAAAGCCAACTAGACCATATTTCGTACTGGGAAACCCATAGGCACTGGTTCGTGCAGCATATTATTTTATTATTAATAGGCTCAGTGTTTAACCACCATAGACGCAGCGAGGCGATTCAAGATTGAAGCTCAATAGAGAAGTGTATAACGCTTTTCATCAGCACCGATAATAATATTTTATCTCGGTATTCCTGCCGGAAAAACTAGATTGGCTCGGTGCGCTACTACTGGCAGGAAATAGGCGCAAAGAATAGAAAAAAGACACTCGAGTGGACGGCCCCATTCGAGGCCTTCAACACGAAGGAGAGTAGAGAAGTGCCACGGACTAGATCGGCTATCTCGATCGACAGCCCACCTCGTGGAACAAAAAGGGAAGTATAGAGAACTTACCCACCCTAACAAACCAACCTTCTCAGCATAAACTACGGCCAGCTACAACATCCCCAGCGGAGAAGGCACTCCAGACCGCCCTTGGGTTCGTGAGGCCCATATTGTGGCAGGGAAAGGGCCTGCCAGAATATACCCATGAGGGCTCGTGCAGCAGATATAAGTCAACTGATCCCAGAGGAGTACACTTAGAACGGAAATACTAGCTTTAGCACAAAATTTACCATCTCTCATTTTTGCGCGATCAAATTTTCATGAGACTTGCAGGGAAATTTGTGACATCTTATGGTAACACTTTTGAGTTTGTTTACATTTTGCTGTGTCTCCTGATTGACAACTCTTTGCATTTTTTCTTTTTCGAGGTGAACGGCAATAATAGCTTCTTGTATATTATGCTCAAATGGGATGTGGAAAATCTCTAACTAACGATGAAAAAGAAATTATCATCAAAGAAACTACTAAAGGCACCTCTCCTGATGATATTGCCAAAAAAATAGAATGCCATATTGACCCATTGACAAGATTCTTGAAGGACCTTTCACCACGGAAAAACCGATCAGATGCTCTCCATTCAAGGACTGTTACTGATAGAGACATGAGAAGTGGGGTTCGTCAGCTACGTAAAAGACCCAGGCATACAAGTAAATCAATTTTTACGGCTGCTCGGCTTCCTGAAGTGCCTAAAACCCACAAGAAATTACATCCTTCGTTTCATTGCTTCTGTTAAACTCCTCTGAAATTGCCTCCTTTGACCCCATGACATAAAATTTTGAGGATGGAATGGGCAGAGAAATACATGAAGATCAACATGAAGCATATTCTTTTCACCGACGAAACCCGGGCAACCCTTGATGGACGTGATGGGTGGAGTGATGGTTGGGTGCTACCTGGAGGTGAGTGTCATCAACGCGTAAATCAACAGCAGGGAGGTGGTGTTATGATATGAGCAGGTATCATTGAGGATGGTGTTATGATATGGGCTGGTATTATATAGGGGATCGACTTGTATTAGAGTACCTGATGGCGTAAAAATTACATCTGTATCATATTGTGACATGTTAAAGGACACCTTGGTCCCATGGCTGGAGGACATATTCCTTTCGTTATTTCGAAACTTGATTTTCATGCATGATAATGCGCCTTCTCACTCTGCCCGTACTACCACAGCATTTCTGGACTCTTTGGGGTTCCATGGAGAGAAACTGATGGTTTGGCCACCATGCTCACCTGATCTAAATACAACTGAAATCTTCTGGGCCCTTCTGAAAAAGGAAATTTACGCAAATGGGAGGAAATACAACTCAAAATCTGTCTTGTGGGATGCTATTGCTCCAGCAGCAAGGGCGGTTCCACCTTCTGCAATAGAGAAACTAACTGGCTGCATGGATTCAAGGATTATTGAAGTTATTACACATCATGGGGATCATGTTGGCAAATAAGACTTTTTCAGTCATTGTAAACTTTTGATTAACGATTTCTTGTTTAATACATATTTTTATCATTTGTGTTGTTCATTTTCCTCCTTTGGTGATATAAAACTGTGAATACTTTGTTTTTAGTCAAAAAGCCATTTCCACTGCTCAGTGAAATTAGTAAAATAGCCAAAAAAACATAATTTTTCTAGAACCAGCACGTTTAGTTGTTCGAAAATTTACAGACACTATAAGCATCAGAAGTTTAACTTTTTGTGAAATTTTCACTGAAATTTATATCAAAATAGTCAAAATGTGGTCAATTCTGCGATAAAGCCATTATTTCCGTTCTATGAGTATACGGCTGCAGGTGACCACAGATATTCCACGGGAGGCTGTGAAGTAAAGCTTTGCGTCCCTCACCCTCCCCATATCTGACTACGGTCAGTACCCCCGCAACAGCTTTGCCAACATCAAGCGCAGAGTTAGGACATCAAGCGCCGCTAGAGATTGACCGTTTGGGTAGTATTCAAATGTGTCACAACAACATTTTCTAGCTTGCCGCTCCAAATGGATATCAGCGCAGATTTACACTGATGTAAAAAATGCACGTTCTGTTGGATAGGTGAAGGTCACTTCAAGTATACAGCAGACAGCATCACGCATTAAAAAAAAGTTCACAGGTACTTACTTTTATCTATTGCCTTCGCGTAAGTTTGCGTGACACCAGGGCCTGTAAAAAAGGAAAAAAAGGAAAATTAGAAAATATCCATGGTGCAGTAAACATCAACTACCCTTGTGGCAGTTGCGTCGACTACAAAACATTTCCTACGAACCAACTTCATCTGCTTGAGATGACAATGATCGACAGTAGAAACTGAAGATTTTGCAGGGACAACTGAGCGTGCAACACAAAACTTCCCCCAGTGTTTAGAAGCACGGGTTGCAAGATGAAAAAAAAATAGCTCGTACCAACTCAATTTCGAACACAATCGCAAGCACCAACGTGTAAAAAATTGAAAAATAACCTGGCGATTAAACGAAGTCGATGCCGATCACATATGGGTACTAAATCGAATTTACTAACCAACGCTGTGCACTACAGGCCTAATACTTAACTCTAAAATATTAAAATAATTTTTGCTTCTCATAGGAAGAGCAATGACTGAAACAACCTCCACTTAGGACCCTGGGCAGTCAAAAGTAATGAAGAAATACAATACCATAGGCATAAATACAAAATTAGAAGATCCAGGGTGAGACGTTCTCCACATCATAGAAGTTGTAAAACAGTAGGAGGATAACACATTATAGAAAAGCATAATTTTATTATTTTAACGTAAGAAATGTACGTGATATCATACAAAATGGAAATTATTGCAGAGACCCGAAAACAAGAAAAAGAGCGTCAATTTACGTAATCGTCACATTCGTAGAGAAAGAACTCATATCGATTACCGTAACCCCAGGTGTACCAGCTTCATCGCACAATATAAAAATGATATGTGATGCTATAAGCGGGTCGTATGGCTCAATACACTTCGTAGTTACCATTACAAGATAGCACATAATATTAGGATATTCAGCAGAAATTAGGGTATAGCAGTGAACTGTGCATTATTACTAGGTCCGAGTTCGTTCCTCAGCATTATGAATGAGAATATGATGTCTAACACAGATGTAATAATTGGCTCAGTGCAATGCTCTTCAACACTTTCGATTGTGATAATAAAAATGCATTGCAATTGGAGTGACAGACTCGCTAAAACACGAAGAGAAAGCTAACTTACTACAAGTAAGACATAAAGACAGAGCAAGAGTTAGCTGCATATTCACGAGCTGTGCAATAAAAATGAATTTAGCTTCAACTAGGACGCCTCGTGGCGTAATTCAAGACAATCACCCGCGGTTGGAGGCAAATTTCAACGTCGTAAATTTGATGGCCAGCTTACTGTAGAGTTTTGGCATTTTTCACATCTAGCTTAACTTTCCTGACTCCCTGCAAAAAATTATGGCTATTGCTCAACTCCTTCTCCCTCTTTTTGAGTGGACAGACAAACAAATATATATACCTAATTAAATCCAAAGCGAAATCATTATCAGCTATCTCACTTCATTCGAGGGTGATGATCACTACGCACACCGTAGTGAGGCGCACGTACGTGACGCTGTATAGCGACCGTGTATGGCTCTAATGGTGTGTCCGCGCCCAGCGGGCAGTGTCTGGCACTGTCTGCACCAGGAACTCAGTGCCCATTAGACAGTCGTAACGTGTTGTGCGATACTGATGGCTATGAATTTCCGCGAGGACTCTAGTAAGAATCGAGTCGATATAATGGCAGCCAATCACATCTAACACAAGATCGAACACCAAGTTCTGTCGCACAGTGGACATGGAAAGCAAATTTTTTATTCAGTGCCAATTGGTATATCTAACAAAAGAGTTTCCCCATTGTAATTACACTATCCCATATGACTGACAAGTTGTTGATTCCTCGACCATACTTTATATTCTTATCGGTTCTATGCAAGAAGACTTAATTTTACTTTTTTCCTCATCTTAATATTGCTGCAATGATATGAACAGGTGACATGATGATACATGACTTAGTATGGAAGAAGAGATGAACGTTCATTATTGACCACCAGCAGGTCGAAGTAGTGGAGGAGTGCACTGACTTGTTGCAGTGTTGCAAGCTGATTATGTCACACTGATTAGCAAAGACGTCCATACAGCCTTTCAACTTTGAGTAGTACTCCTGTTACATGTACCTACCGGCCCTTTTTTGCGAATTCTAGTGCTGTTTACTTAGAACCACTCATCACCCCACATGCCACTGAGATCGAGTGAGAGCGTGGCCAGTCTGATCGTGGGGCATCACTAACAGAAAAGTTTCCACAGTGAAACTGTTCAACTACCGTTGACATATTAGGACATCAGGAGCTTCATTTCGACACACAATATTTCCTGTAACTACTTTCGCTGGAGAATAAATTTCCATTTCAAGCCGCATTTCATTCTTTGAAAGAGTCTCACCAATGCTCATTTTATGTGTTAACATGTGCTGAAATAGTTTTACAATTTGGTTAACATGACTTTAAAAGAAAGAGGATTATACTGTGTGTACGACACTGGAAGACAAAGCGTATAACAGGCCTATGTAAAATTCTCTCCAACGCAACGCGGAGGAACGACTAGATGCAAAGCGATATTTTAGTAATGAACAGAGCAAAAACTGCAACAAAAAATTACAATTTAAAACAAAACCAGGCAAAGCGTGGCGAGGAAGAAGAAGCTTTCAGAAATGGAAAACTCAACCACTTCACAAAAGTCTTTGCTAGTGGCGGCTCTAAAAAGCACGGTGTATAATAGTTAAAAGCCACTCCTTAATTCAAAGTAAACTTTTGGAGCGGAGTTTCAATTTGCATATCGTAATTGAAACAGAGCAATGCTTGATGGCCGGAAGAGCCTTGAAAGGCCACGAAGCCTCCAGTCTGAAAACTTTGGGCGCATTTAGAATATGCGGCACAGCGCCACTCGACAACAGTGCGCGCGCACATCGCTGGCGGACGGATGGCAATTGGGACGGAATGAATAGCGAGCGTCGATAATACAATCCAGCGCACCTTGTGCTCTACAAACTTCTTCTTACCGTCAGCAACTTAAAACGAGTATTTGGTTGGTTTGTGCAATATTCTTGGAACTGACGGGAATAATTCAGACTACACGTTAATCTAACTTCCTTAGATACAGCGGGTGTAGCGAGCGAAGAAGAGGAATGGCATGTACAGACAGGCCAAGTAAGAGACAACGTAGCCAGATATACAATCTTCGAAACTTAAATTTGGACAATATTTAACACATACCGGCTAGTAGTATTTTATGGAGATACTATGTTTCGCCATAGTAGGCGTAAATCATTAAGGAGGCAGACCTAAAATACCATGTAGAGTTTACTTTATGGCACTAAAAATTTCAGATTTGTACTGGTATTTTTGGGGTCATCCAGCGACACTTTACCAGCAACAATTGGCATCATCATGCACATAATAAGTCGACCCCAACGTGGAGAACAGGCATAAGATATACTCACACTTCATGGATCTCGCACGCGGTACGGCAAATCGGGAAAGAAAAGGAAGAACAGAATAAAACATAATTAGTAAAAGTATGGAAATGGCAGGACCAAAGCGGACACAAAAGAAAGACGTCCCGAAGGCCAGGTTAAGATATATGTATAGAGCAACTAGAGAGCGATCATAAACAAGCTAAGAAGAATAATACGTCTACCGCAGTGTAGTACGTGAGATTCGTAATTTGACAAGAACAGTTTCGAAGGATAATAAAGATGGATGGTAAATATAATGATAATTCAATATAAAAGGAATTTTGTTAACGAAAGAATTTCCTAACATATCAGCATTCCATACCACTCATTTGCTATCCATTGCGCACGTATTAAATGCAGCTGGATCTTATCCACAAGATCGGCAAGTAATGGTGTGATAGAAAATATCAGGTTGGTTTAATTAGTATGAAGAAGACGACGACGACAGAAGGCAGGTGGGTAACCCATTTATGAGGGGTCATGAAGAGGAACACAGTGCGATGAAAGAAAACCTGCAAGGTCTACTGGGAAGACGGGACCAACTGAGAAGCCAGAGAAGAACAAGAAGAAACAGGGAACAGCTGGATAGAGAAGAG
>LQNS02015106.1:12930163-12940552 GCA_001587735.2 Parhyale hawaiensis
CTGTGCGGACGAGAGCTGTCTGCGACGAATATGGCAAGACACAGAAGAGCTTGTGGGGGTGCCGGACGGGGCGAGTGGGACAACCTCTGGTGAGGTGTTCGTCCGATGATGATGATGATGATGATGATGATAAGTAGGTAAGGAATAAACCGCACCTCACATCGTTCTCATATTATAAACGTTTAAGTGACTTGACACCCAAAGAGACATCAGCTTCAGCAGGCAGTCGCATCATAGCTCTACGGATCAACTCGAATCTTGGAACTGCGAAGGAAAATATGCTTGAAAATCTTATAAAAGAGACGAACGTCTTGAACTTGCAAATTACGCATGAGACGGACGGCATATAAAAACTGAACGGGACCAGGGGATGCGCTTGAAAATAAGCGACAGAATCCTGTCTTACATACAATCAAGCAGGGAAAGAAACAAAGATTTGTAACCTGAAAAGAAATAATAACAAAGAGCACACATATAGAACGCAAACATATCCTCGCAATACAGCTACATTTCATCACTAACACTAGAGCACTCTCAGAGCGCATACCTCCGCCAAGTGAGCCAACGGTAGCAAAAATTCAAATTGGCTCTGAAACCATAATTTCCTTTGCATAAACTCCAAAATCTAATTATTTGTGCCTTTTTATATTAATAACAGACTGTTCAATTAAAAACTTCTAGGCAAGTATTGAAAAACTCAAATACTGTTAACAAAAGTTATGACAAATATGAGTCAAACATACAAACGAACCAACCGATCTGCACCAAAATTTGATCATTTATGTCTTTTACCATTACTAACAACTCCTATGAATTTCATAAAGATCCTATCATTAGTTTTTGAGTTATTGTGCTAACAAGCATAAAATTAAAAACGGTGACAAACGAACGAACAAAAGGACCAGTACCAAAATTTGGTAGTCTACTCGTTACATACCTAACAACTCATGCTAATTTCATCAAAATCCATTCATAACTTTTTAAGTTATGGCATCGAGAAAAATGACGCAAACAAACAAACGGATGGACATATCTCCACCAAAAGTTAATCATCTGTTCCTCTTAACATACCTAACAATCCCTGTAAATATCATCCAAATCGGTTCATAACTTTTTGAGTTATCCTGGTGACAGACAGACAGACAAACACGACGAAAACATAACCTCCTTGGCGGAGGTAAATATATTTGATGTTGCGCTTCATACGAACTACACGAAGGGGCGACCTGTTCCACGTACGGTATACCTACCAGCCAAATTTTGGCACCAGCTGGGAGTGCTGGTTCAAATACAGCCGTAAACGACGGTGACTTTTTCGTCATTCGGTGTAACTCGCACACCAGTTAAATCCCTGTTACGATGCAGTTTTGAACTGTTTACTACAGAATAATCGCACATCGTCAAGTCCAGCTGCTACAAACTGAGCCGAATACAGCAATTCCGTGATTTGCAAGGACGCAAAGAGCACGGGATTGCCCCAAATTAGACGCAACTTTCAATTTACAACTTTCATGATATGATAAGTGGCGTTATTTGTCTGAGTTACGTAGCTAACACGCGCTAATGAAATCGCCGTGGAATAATTTCACTTCTAATGACGATCATTAGTCGCAAGTAAAAACATTAATGATGCTCACTGCGCTGCAGAGTGGGACTGCCAACGTGTGCGGACCATAACAGTGGTCACAGCGATGTGACTCCAAGGTGGCTACGTTCCCATTTTTACAACAACTTTCTTCTATCAAACTCGTTACATAATAAAGAGGTGAATTGTCTTTCAAATAAGAGACTGCAATATAGCCAAGTGACTAGGGAACAACAACAACACTTCGAGCAAGTGCAGCTTGTGTCTCGTAATTTAAAACCCAAGCTTTTTATTTTTTTCATTGTCGCTCGAAGCATTTGGGTTACCTCCACACGAAATCTTCATCGTAGCAGTACGAAAAAGTTTCACAAGCCGTTGTTTATCCTTTATTAAAGCGCCCTCATATATATAGGCATAGAATCGCTGAAAAACCAAGCATTAGCAGTTATTTTGTGTTTTCATGCCCTGAAAAATCATGACAAGACAAAACTACTACGAGATGGAAGAAGTCGATTACACGAGCCGCTGCTTACCACAGAGTAACAGTATTATAATCACAAAGCTGTGACTGTATGCGCAAATTCTGGAATAAGATTACAGAGTTTCTAGAATGTTGCGAAAAGTTTTTTCTGGATCTCAGGTCGGCACAAGTGACACAGGGCCTATCTTTTGTGTCCGTGAAATGTCGAACATGTTAACAACACGTGAAAAAACAACCTGTTTCAAAACATAGCCTGAGAGTCGCCGTAAGTGTCTAGATCCCTTCTCAAACATAGCTTCGGTTAAGCCAGGTGATGGAAGAACAACTGATAATAAAATACGAGTAAAATCATAAATTTAGCACGACATTCACCTGAAAACTTTTACGGCATCAAAGGGGAGCAGCAGGAGTGAATATTCTGGGTATATTGTGCAAATATTAAAATTATTCGCAATTCAACAGTATGTGCAAAATTTTTCAAAATGTGACGAGTCCAACTGAGAGTGATTCCACGAGAAGGTAATCGCTTATTACCTCCGCCCGTGAGGTTAGTTTTTTGTCGGAGTTTGTCGGTCTCTTTGTCTAACATCAAGATAACTTGAAAATTCATGGACGGATCTTTATGAAGTTTATGATTGTTAGGTATGGTAGGAGCAACAGATGATTAACTGTTGGTGAAGATCCGTCCAACCGTTTGTTTATCGCCTGTTTTTTCTTGGAAACATAATAAAATTTTGTAGACGAATCTTCATGAAATTTACAGTAATTGTTATTAACGTCATGAGATACAAATGACCAAATTTTGGTGACGATAAAATGTCCTGGTTTCAGGTCGAATTTGAATTTCATTAACATTGTCTCGCTTGGCATAGGTATGTGTTCTCGGAGAGCTCTAATTTGCGTAATTTCAAGTTTCTACCAAGTTCTTTGCTCTCGTGATACTGAGGGAAGACACCAGTATGTGGATTCACGTAAAAGAAAGACAAGTAAACTTTACTCAAATAGCCAACCTTACAGGCCGACTCGATTACGGATCATGCACAAGTAGAAGCAGCAATCAGGCAGGCAACTACGAGGGCACAGTAAATACGTTAGCCGGTTGAGATTGAGCTCCAGTAATAGGAAACGGCGCGCGGTGTTCAGACGGGGGAAAGTTTAGTGCCTGACAAAACCGCACACTCAGTTAAGTCGCACAGTAGACTTTGCATCGTGAGTCTCATTTCAGTCGTTAGTAAACTCTGTAACGTGAGTCTCATTTCAGTCGTCAGTAGACTCTGTAAAGCGAGTCTACGTTCCTGCAGACGTGGCAGAGCATTTCACCAAGAGGGAGAGTAGCTGCACGTGGTACGCAATAGGAGAAAGGAGGATGCAATGCACATACTGAGCAAGCTTGGGACGAGTGAACCAACCGAGAAAGAAACGGAAGAACACAACAGATACCATTAGTAGGAAAAGGAAAATAGACGAAATGTTATGAAAAAAAGACGGCTGAAGATCTTCGCATAGGATGGAACACCATATGTACTAGACACAAGACCCTCTGAGAAGAGTCTCTATAAATCACATAGCAATACACACTCGGATACATATACCGTACAGGGTTGACGGCCTAGTGAAGTGAATGGCGTAGCAATGACAAGAAAATAGGTAGTATTACTATCTAAAATTACTGCCAACTAATGCAAAGCAATGGGCAGAGGAGTACATACCATTTCATCAACAACAAAATAGAGTAGAGAGACAAAAGGCCTCATGAGTAGAGAGCGCAGAGAGAAGGCGGCACTTGAGAGCCAACACCGTAGAGCCGAGATTGGTTCTTAGGCTGTCAATCTGCGGGGCGGCGTAAGTTACAAGAAGCGCGGATTGGTGGCCAATCTTTGCCCTGCCCAAGTCCCCAAAGGAAGCGTTAATCCTAAGCTATGGCGGCTGTCCAATCAACCAAACTTCAAATTGCGACCGTTGCATTTTCTCGCGCAGCACGACGACAGTCTCTCCTGGGACAGACTACACTGCCGAGCTACACTTGCATCATCACGAGACTACACTGCCGCGTTACGCTGTTTCAGGTGAAACTGTTAGGTCCCCTTTCTCACGAAATATTTCTGCACTAATGTACTTGGCCGTCAAAAATGACGGCGAAGAATAAGCGACATTTCTCCATTGCCACACCATCGTTAATACAACTGTAAACTTAAATGAACATCTAAGATGAGCGATCTCAGCTTCACACCTGCTGAGGAGTGAAACCCTTCTTTTCTTTCTCTGACATAGTGAAAAATCAATTGCTTTTACAGGCAGTCAATCATGACGCAAAATTTTAATTTCGACTCTGTATCATCGATACACCAGGATATCATATAGGTTGAAATTTTTTCGCTCAGCGATAAGCTGCTTGCTCGATGAATGAAATCACGTTGGAAGAATAAGTGTTGCAACGAAATTATCTGTAGAGAGAAACTAAGAATCAGAATGCATGAGAGTGCTAAAGAGAACCTCAAGATATCTTCAGTAGCTACTTTGATTTCAACGATGGCAAAGCAAAAAGCGCATTCAAATAGAAGCTTGCTGTTGCTATATCGTCTGCAACCTGGCCAAATTTTCTCAGATCTAGTCTTATTTAAAGGGGACAGAAAATGGTCAGATAAATAAATACACAAATAATAAACAGATCAATACCCATAGGTCAGTATTATATTGCTCATTTTCCTTCCAAAACACAGCTATCGACATTAGTATGAGATGAAAATAAATCATGATCCAGTGACCGTTTTTACGCACCCATAAATCATAACATACATGTTCCATCCCAATTGGATCCGATAGACTCAAATAAAACTTTAAACACTAGAAAAAAATTTTCCAATAAAATTAATGTATATTTATTAGTTTACTTATTTATTTAACCATTTATTCATTTATATGCTCATTTAGTCTGGCTTAAGAGGCATAGTTAGGTGAAAAATTAGACCAGGTTGCTGATAATGATGGAAAACAACCCAAAAATTGTATTCAATTCTTACTTTGTCTACTTGGAATTCAAGCAATGTAGACATCTAAGTTTCTCCCAGCATTCTCGTGGATCCTGATTTTTACTGTTTTTCCGACAATAAAACTTTGTTTGCTTTGACTTCACAATGCATAAGTGAGTAAATGACCCGCGACGCAAAGGGTAAAATATTCTTCAGATTATAGTAAAATTAGGAAGGCGAGCGAAGAACACCAGCTAGGGTTCCTTCGTAGCAAGTAGTCTTCTCCAACTAGATTTCTTCCTTTAACGCAACAGCTTTTCGTTGCAGCGAAAAAACCAAACTCAACTAACGTAACATCATTGCGTATCAATGATATGTAGCTGAAATTTATATTATGAGTGATGCTTGACTGTACAAAAAGATCCCATTCTTCTGCATGTCGCCGAAGGGAAGCAGGGAATATGCCACCCATCTCTTCCATCATTCGAGCTAGTCGTTGTACCCATCTTTCATACACAAATTAGTAACGAAAGTTTGACCAATGAACGAGTATTTTAACATATTATTCGCCATCTTTACAGACGTCTAGGTACACTACTGAAAAATAAATTCTGCTACAGCAGCGTACGATGATATGGTGAAAGCCACAATTAAAATATAAAATTTGCCGAAACTATCAGCGCTAAGCACAGAGCGAGAAATGACGTTCATGTCATCAAACATGCAAATAATAATAATAATAATAATAATCAGCGAAGAGCCTGTCTATACTAGGCGCAAAAATTTCTGCTGAATAAAAAGTAGACTTTTTCCGTCAGAAAACATATCATTATCGAGTGGAGCCACCAGAGAACTCCATAACGCTAAGCCCTAAGAAATCCGTCTCTTACGCAGAAATGAAGGCAAGTCCATCACCCACAAGTGCTCTTCATCAGGAAGACTAAAGCAAGACTCTGCAGCTGATGGTTTTCCAATAGAGTTTTCGCTGGCCGATTTATGTCGACTTAAGAGCTAATCATTGCGCTCCAGATATGGAGATATCGATAAACGGAAGTAACGTCATAAATTACCGTGAACTTATCGACTAATCCAGGCAAACAGAAACTGTGAGCGACATGAAGATAGCGGAAGCACTGGATGGATCCTGTTAATGGGAGCAGATTAGCAGCTAGGGGTGTTGCAAACATGGGAGAGCCGGTACTGAAGCGTTGCATAACAGAGTCACTTATGACCCATACACACTAAAAAATTTCTCTAAAAAGGGATACCTACGATAATACATCAAACTGTGTCACACACTCATTGGAAACATTTTACCAGCGAAAGCGAACACTCATATTCCCCCTTTATTCTAGCAGCAGAGCCAGGCGCTTCCTTCAATTGCGCAAGCCCCGCATAATTCAAATTTTACACCTACAAAAAATTCGGGACACGAGCTATGAATATCAGTCAATCGCCAGGTTTTCTAACGTAACATACATGCATCTTATTTTTACATATACATGGACTTATCTTTAAGCGTTATATCCACGTGATAGAAACACACGAGGCGACACTGAATAATGACTAAAATACTGACCTCGCTGCTTTCACGATCGGGCGGCAATACGGGAGACTTGTGTAAAACATTGACCAAGTGATAAGACGTTCACAACAGTGATCACAATCAGCACTTGAGAATAATACAGGAAGCCACAAATAAAACTAATTTGGGGGATATCTCCAATGGTTTCTATGAAAATTTGGTTTCCGTATTATACGGTGGAACTAGCACATTATAAAACGAATTAAAGGTCGTTGTATACGGTGGGGCGTGGCCGGCTTACCCGTGTGATGCATAAAATGAATGCAGGGTGTTTACTTCTGAAGTTTAGATTCGTTGGAGCAGTTGAACGATGATTGTCGAAGGAATTTCAATTAGCACAGAGATGCCTGTTTGACTGCAATTCCTCTTTATTAAGTTCGACTAATCTAGGTGTTACCGGGCTAGCACAACTACAGGGCGCTAAGATCTCTACTTTAAAAAACAGCTGGATTAACATTTACTCCAAAACGTTTCAAAACGACCAGATTCAAGCGTTACGCAAACGCTGTATCCACGCAGACCGACATTTCAAGTCGTCCAGCGCACATATAGATCATATAGATAAATACAGTGACCCAGACCGCTCCATCGCTGGAAAATATTACACCACATAGTACAAGATAGTGAACATATACCAATCAAGACACACTTGTCAAACCATTGTATACTACCAAACTTTATTCAGCAGTTTGCTTCGAACTCGGCTCACTGCACGAATAAGGCTTATATAGCCTATGCGACTCTCCTTGAAAGTTCAGTTCCGTGTCATTGGTACAACTAATTCATCATGAGGTAACTATTAGGTGAACGAAGCTTTCGGCAGCTTTGAATCGAGGCAAGAGAGGGGGTCCACTTCACGGCGCCGTGCCGACATGACCTGCAATTTTGCTGAAGTTCCAGCACAAAAGCGAGCAAGGCGAGGGCTTCCTCAGGGCAAGGATTGCTTTATTACAGTAATGATGTTGGAGGACTCTAAGGAATTACGATGAGGTACGGAAGCGCCTCGATACACAGCCAATCATGGCCTAATAACACGGGAACAATGAAGCCCAAACTGGAGACGAGAGAAATTAAGGCGATCCTATCAAGGCATGGAGAAATTCTGATTCATTATTGAACTTGCAAGAAAACCACAACCCATCAGTAGTTGTTGGGGGACGGCTCATAATTTGGAAATAACTTCTGACCGATCAATTTATGTCGAAACTTTACCGTGCAAAACGCCAGAAAATTTATCTGAGAAAACAGTGAGAAAATTTATGGGGTGAAACAGCCGAAAACTTTACCTTATAAATCAGCGTACAACTGGAATTTCATATATGAGATAGCTTAAAACTATAGCCGATAAAAGAAGGTATCTCATCTATTACTGACCGCTACAATCATTTTAGAAACTGCGTTGCATAAAACGCAGAGCTGTAGCAACTACACGTGTTGTAACGTCTACAGTCTCCACTCTTCAGTTTTTCTGACGCAGCTGATCTCTGGCGCATCGCAACTTGTCCCGCCACAGGACACAATCCCTTCCCTTCATCGGAAATGCGTGCTTATCAAAACATTTGAACTTGCCTTTAGCCTCACAAAAGATTTACTTTCTTTACGAATAGCGAGCATCAACCTTGATGTACTGAAAACTTATTAGCTACTAACAGACCACCATCTCGTGCTAGTATACGTTAATGAGTTACAGGACACATCGAGATAAATATCTGAGGACAAAATGCAGAGCAGGAAAGTGCATTGCATATTTCTCTGTAACTCGCCAGGACGGTTATCAAATTTTGCCTTTTCACCAAAATCACTCCGGCACCAGTGAGGCTCGGGAACAATCATTGCAGCTTCGAGTAATAGTAGAGGGTAAACATGTCAATTGATTACCAGAGGCACATATCGACTCACGCCACGAGATGGGGGATAATTAGCAAGTAACGAATGGAGGGAAACGACTTGGCAACTGGTGGCGGGTGAACTTGTGATACTGTGGCACCGATGAACAGCAATAGAGCAAAAAGTATTCGAGACCGTCACTTCAAATAAACAAGAATGGCCTAAAACCACTGCGCGACTGTTGTGTATCATCAAAGCCCGAAATTTCCATACAGCGCAGTTAAAATGAGGCACTTCCCTCTAATCCAGGACGACAACGGCATGGTGACAGGCGCCCTTATACCGCTGAGGTAGAAAGCCTCGCGACTTGCGCCAGTAATGGAAGTTTTCAAAGCAACATCGAAGTGACAAAAGAGAAGCACTGACATAAGAGACCGTCACTTCAAGAATGCAAGACGCGCTGCTGGGAAGTCGCCGACGCATAGCATAGACCTCTCTACGACGATCTCAAGCTCGAGTACCAAAGTGCACGTTTTCTTTCGAGAGTGACGGAGACGTCAGGGTGTATAAGATCAGTGGAACATTCTGCCACTTATGATGTATCCAGTATCATACAGAGATATAATAGCTGCTGCTAAGCAGCGATCAGATGAAGTTAAAGTTGCCCAGAAGGACGTTTATAATAACTAAAAGCTTCTTTTGATCATCGAGAAACGGTTCATTGCTTCATACGCCATACACCAGAGTTTCTGTCCAGCGAAGTCCGAGGTATAAATTTGGGTGACGTTTGCATTAGCCAGTGCATGCGCGGTTTCAATCGTGATCCTAGTTATTGAGCAACGGCATTCCATTACCTACAATATATTCCTATCTTGCAGGGAACGCTTCGTAGAAACGTTGAATGGTTTCTTAAATCCTCGACGGCAGCAGCACCACTAGTGCAGAACGCACATGTATGCAGCAAACAAATTACGATATTTATATCAGAAAGCAATCTACATCGGAGGAAGTTTATCACATAAATCGGCAGCAGCCAATACTGAATGCGTTTTAGCAAGGTTTGATAACAACAGACTCCTAATAGGATATTAGGGTTGTGCTTTGAGATGCACCAGTTGCTAAACAGCGGCAATAACGGACACAGCGGGGGCAGTGGGGGACGAGTACTGATTGCCTGATCGACAAATTTTCAGCGCATAAAATAGTCGAGACGATGTTGATTGTCAAGCATTCACCCCGTAACTGTTTATTGCATACAGGATGTTACAACTACATTAATAACTAGAACGCCTCGGTGGCGTAAGACCATCCCCGCTCTAGGGGGCAAATTCAACGAAGTCATTTTTTATGAAGAAGGCTAGGGAACAGCCGCATTCTTTCCATGGATTAGCTCTTCAATAATAGCATAGGGAAAAAAATAGAACGCCCTATTCTCCAAACGATCTGCCGCGGTGGAGAAAATTCAACGCCATCATTTTTTATGGCCAGTAAGGTTTAGTTTTTTTTTTTTTTTGCATGGGTCACATTTAGGTCAACCCACTTACTCCCTACAAAAAATTATGAAGACTAGTGCAGCAAACGCAACCCTTCTCTTGAATAAGTCATGACAGTATGTATTTCAAAATATCTTACCATCCTATCGAAAAATTTCACAATACTCCAAATTTCCCCATGTCCACAAAGTCCACGAAGTTCACCAATTAAGTGCATAGAAGCAACCAAGTTCACAAAGGCCCGTGACCAGGCCTTCACAGCCGCGGGAATTCCCGGGCTCGTATCCTGGATACGGCTTGGCAAAAACAAATTAGGAGCCTTGGAATGTTTTCTTCAGTATTAGATAGGGGAAAAATAAGGCTTCGGACAGACGGACGGACGGACTGACAGACAGCTCTCTTATTATAGTACTAGTGGACCCGTGCGTGAAAAATTCACGCAATAACCT
>LQNS02015106.1:12940879-12972815 GCA_001587735.2 Parhyale hawaiensis
AAGAAGCATGAGAGTGCCAACGGAAACTTCAGATATCTTCAGTGCTACGATTTCAACTTCGGCAATGCAAGAAGTGCATTCAGACATAAGGTCGCCCTATACTTTGCCGTAGATTCGGTGTATGGAGAAGCTAATACTCGTGCAAATCAGACTAAGCCTGCGATGTCTTCACTGTTGGAATTTCAACTGTCCCTGCTTAAGATACGTTTGCCATCTTCTGCAACCCGGCCTACTTTCTGCCCATCACTTTCAATGGAGCTTGAGAGGACAACCACAGCCTCCAACCTGGGCTAATTTTCGCCTATCTATTTCGTTAAGAGCGTGACACCGAACATATAAATGTATATATTTATAAACACACGACGGTCATTCTTAGTATTAGATTAGATAGATTGCTCAACTCCTTCGACCACTTATTAAGTGGACAGACAAGTATATATACATATATATATATACTGAAATCTTCAACGAAAATATTATCACCTCGCTCACTTCATTCGCGGGTGATAAAAAAAAAAGAAGTCAATGCTATATCATCAAGGGCTTTGAAAATACAGTGCGATGTATACCTAGCAGTCGATCGTCAGGGTTAGCATTTATATCTGTAAAGCCAACCGTTACAATAATGATTATCACATTTGTATCTCATGTGGATGCTGCACAACACCGTAAGGTATTACACAGTAGTGATGGGGCGGATGTAATTTTTGGACATCCACGGAAGCAGATATTTACGCGGATTTTTAAGTGCAGACATCCGCGGATGCAATTGCTGATGTTACCATCTCGGCATCCGCGGATGCAGATGCGGATGTTCAAAAGGAGGGGCGGATGTTCTTCGGATACGAATATTCGCTCCACGACAAATACACACACACCCTATCACGACGACAGTTTATACAAGACGTGAGAAGAAAACTTAGATGGTGCTTTGTTGACAGGGACAGCGCTTGCATACATTGATTTCAATCCAAATGAGAATTCGTAGTTTTCAGCACTGTGGATGAGTTTAGTGTACAGTGATAAACCTGCACATCCGCGCGTTCTTTGCTGCGGATCTTTTAGCGGATTTTACAGTTCTGATATCAGCGGATGCGGATGAGATTGCGGATGTTACGATCTCCGCATCCGCGGATGCAGATGTCAAAAAAGGTGCGGATGTTCCGCGGATGCAGATGCGGATATTCGCCCCATCACTATTACAGAGTATACGTACATGGCACACCTCTTTCAAAAATGTTGACGATAAGCATAGCAATTCGTGCCTTCTTTTACAAAGTTAACAATAGCGACGCATGCAACGCAGAGTTTTAGTATTTAATGCTTGTATTAGATGTAATTCTCGATTTCATTAATATAAAATATACCTGTAAATTCCATACATTAGAGCAAACATAACTGGCAATCAAACCTCCCATCAGAGTTGCAATTATGCAAGATATCGGGTGGCAGGTCCAAAAATTTCTCGGAAAACAGACTGAAGGATATTGCGAATTACTTCAGAAGTCAGTCGTACCAAGTTCGTGATGCAAAAAAAAATAATAATAATAAAATAAAAATAACACAAACAAAGAACCTGTTTCATTAGAAAACCTAAGGTCGACTGTCACCTATATTTATAGTTGTTGTTTAACGCCAGTGAGCCGAAGAATGCACCGAAACAACAACAACAACATCATTACTGACACAAGTTTATTCCTGCAAGCGTGTTTATGCACAGCTGAAAAATATCCGCTGTGTTATCAAGCAGCTGTGGTATTAAAGAAGTTCTATAACAACCGAGGTTCCTATGATGCATGAAGCAAGCAAGCAAGCAAGGAACTCAATGACAGCACCTTGCGCTGTCCCCATCAACTTGATCAAAATTCTGCTGAGAGCGCCAAGCTCCTTCAGCCACAACATAGGTGATATAAATAATGGAATAAAGAAGTGAACTATAGAACGACTGAAAAAATTACTCAGCATATCCATGAATGGAACTCTTTTTAGAACGAATCCTCGCGAACGTCCACAGAAAATTGAGAGAACAATAAAAAACAAAAACAACATTCCCACTCTCAACGCAAACAACTGCTAAGCAGACGATAAATCGATCAATCAAACGCAGATATTTAGCGCTTCTTACAACAACTCTTCGTGTATCCTAGAAGCAAAATGTACCTACCCAAATAACCTTACCCCAATGACTTACGCCTTTCAAGGTATTTCTGATATGGCACCCCAACAAACAGCTCACACCAGCCACCCTGCATTGTGTGTTTGCTAGGCCTCCTGACCTCACAACCGTCAGTGTCGGGCTAACTGAGGGGTAGGTCGCAGCTCGCAGGAGCAGAACATGACATGAAGATATCACTCGAGGAGAGTAATAATTTCAGAAGGACAGACAGGAGAGCAAGTGTCAGGGCAGGCAGCACGCCTCATCGCTCACTGCTATCGCGTGAGCAATCATCTAATGGAATAACGAATGGAGGAGGGCTGAGGAGGGTAGGTGGAGGAGTAACTGGCCAAGGAAGGAATATTAGGGTGGAGGTAGAGAAGGGAATGTGGGAAGTAACAGACTAGAGAATACTACAGCGGAGGGAGGAGAACAAGCAAAGAAGCTACAGGTCATACAAAAACTGAGAAGACAGAGAGCACAACATACAAGGGTAGGCGAAGGACACACAGCAAAGTGTTGCGCAGTACAGCAGAGAGGCAGGGACGCAGGGTGGATGTAAGAGTGTCGCGCAGCTCGAGAAAGTACCAAGAACTACAGGCAGGAAGATGACACACTCTCACCCATGTGTCACGCGGCACTGTGGTGTGTTCTGAGAATGCGCCAGGTCATCTAAATGCGTTCCCGCAAGAGAGACACAACGCAGTATGCTTCAGAGTGGGATGACTGAGGACTGCATAAGTATCGAGACGGCATAATTTATTAGTCAACTCACCAACACCAACTCAATGAATCATCTTAATTCATCGATCTAACCTGTAAAGAAGAACAGAAATTTTTAATTATATCTACACTGTGACCCAAGAAAACAGTCCAACTAATTATTTTCGCTTTCAAGTGCCTTTTTCATATTTTTCTCCTATTCGAATGCAGCGCGCAACACAGTGCATAAACTGTCCTGCAGCATTTGTTCATCTTTCATTGTGATGTTCTGGCCAAAATAATCATTTGTCCCTACTTTTTACAGATGGAGGTGGGCCACTACATTCGTCCAATAAACTAAAACTTAGTATGGGGCGTGCTATAGATCTAACGGATGCTGAGAAGATTTTTATTGGCAAAGAAACTGCTAAAGGATCTTCATGTGCTGCCATTGCAAGAATTTTGAGTCGACATGTTGACAAAATCCAGCGATTCTTGAATGATCCCTCCAGTCGAAAGCAAAATTCTGATAAATAAGGGCTTTGAATTTTTGTATTTTAACGCGTGAGACTAATATCGTAGTTCAGTTAATCTATCAGAATGATAAAACTATGATTTTTCATTATTCTCAATGACAAACTTCTATATAATAAAATAGAAAATAACCAAGCACTCTTTACGTTTCATTCAAATTTTGGAGAATAATTTACTATTGAAAATACTCTTTAAGCAAATAAATAGTCGGACTATTTCGCATACAATAATACTTCTTCTGGATTAAAAGAAATCGGACTAGTATCGCGGGTCACGCTGTATGAAGCGAACGATTCTTCACGATACACTTAAAAGAACAAATTAGGAATGCTATAATGAGAAGACGTAGCTGATGAAACTCTGTATCGACGTCCACGAATAAGAGGGACCTCATAGGAGGTATTACGTATGATGCATTTTGTAGAAATACATGACTACCCTGGGCAGGGCTATGGTACCGTACTCAACAAAATACCACAGACATCGATTCCAGTTATGAAACTCAAAACTTGCTGGACCTGCGCGTACCTAGAGGGCTGCATAACAAAGAATTCAGCGGTTGCGTGCACTGCGGATACAAGTTGCTGCTGCTTTTTCCGGTTGGTTGCAATTTAAGACTTTATGGCATGTAGCAATGAAACACACTTAAGACGGCATTCACAACACCACCATGACCTCCTCCGTAAACTTTCCATACAAGTATCGGAACAGCATCGGTTGAACGGGTGCGATACTACGGACTAAACTAGCTGTACAACTACTCATTTCAATTAATATTCGGGAACACCCAGCTTACGTGTGCGTACATTGTAGCGACAGAGAAGGCCTGAAGGTCTGCTGCAGCTCTGTCCCATTGATAATCATTGCTCGAGTCGGCCGGCTCTGATCGAATGCACCTCACGACACTACGAGACAAGCGCTGCTAACAAAGAAATCTGAACTTATAAAAAGGCGAAATAATCTCCACTGCACTAATCAATCGCTTACAAACAATGCCCAGAAGAGAAATGTTAGACAGGTAGGGTACACATATCGTTAGATAAGCCAATTTTCATCCAACTTAATTACTATACCGTTTGGTCAACTAATTCACTTCAACTATTATATGCTTCAACGGGAACACCACAGATCAGAGAATTAACTTACAAAATGTTCTACGTCCAAATTAGAGCATACTGAAAAAATACTACTGTAATGTATAAGTCAATGGACTCTCTATTGTCTAATGGAATAATAGGGTCATGTATCAAAGAAAGCTTCCAATAAATAATTACAGGCCCAATTGTGAGGTCAAAGCTTCAAGTTTGGCTACTCACATAGTTCGTCGAGTCCAAACACATTAAGAAAGAAGATGCACACACAAAGCACGTCGAGCAGATCCAGAAATCCTCGTGCAAATGGAAAAAGCAGAAAAAAAGAGTAAATAAAGATCATCAGTAGAAGTTGAAAAAGGCAAAAAAAACATTGGGCAAGAAAGGAAAAACGTCCCAAGGTCTTAAAGGAATGAGGCTACAGTGAATATTATTTACGCGATCACCTGAGGGGCGACACCCAACAACATAGGCGGAAAGAACCTAGCTAAGTTAACCCTATAGCCCATTCTGCGGGAAGAGCGACCGACAGCAATTGGGGGATCAAGACACTGAAGCAGAACTGGGCCGAAGTGCGTCTGGACCACATAACCCGCGACCCAACTCTGTTGACTGGCTGCGGCATACAAGTAATATATTAAACTGTTTGCTCGCCCTCGCGTGGTTTCTAAGCCTAGTCCAGGAGGGTAAGTGGAGGAGCAATACACCTCAACCTCTTACTGGCCCGCGGTCACGCCGCTGCTGAGCCGCAGCAGCGGCTTAGCCTACGAAATTTTTGAGAAAACACATAATCTCGGGAAATACCCATACTGTAGCGGCCTTATGTACGGAACGACAGATACAGAGACACGCTGAGAACTCGACAGTCAACATTCCAACGGATACGCCGCGGCTAGAATAACGAAGGCGATGGTAGGGTCCTGTGCACGCTCACCTGCTTCAACACAACAACGTTACCTCAACTGTCCAACGAGTGGCAGCATTATATGACTGAACTCGACGAGCCGTGAGTGTCGACACTTGTTCGATTACTAGTTATCTATGTATACATTCGAAATGTCGATCATCTTATTCGCATACAGAAGAAAGAAATTTTCCTCCTTTAGAGATAGTGATGTTCGGAGCTGTAGCACTTTGAGTACAATTCGAACATAAACGAGCATGCACTCGTCGATAAACTCACTAAAAGCTCCTTCTTGTATTTCTCAAGCCACAGCTAACACACTAATGAACCTCATTTTTAAGATCAGGAAAATGAAATACGTTAACGGAGGCCTGCACCCTCAACCTCGATATTACTATATTAGGATACAGAACTCCCGTGATGAAATACCCTCACAACACACATCATTACATCTCATATCCAGCGACAGAATGCAGATATTCTTTTGCGACAACAGAACTTATACAATAAGGGCAAAAGGCGCTCTCGAGAAAACAAACGCAAATCAAATTTTCCTAGAAATGAGAAGCAGAGGAAAGAAGTGGGCGTTTATTTGAGGAGCTGAAGCAGCAGCTGCCACCTGCAATCTCTCCAAGTATTTTCTTTTGGCAAACGAGCGGCGTCAAAAGTCACGACAAGAAAAGGCACCAAAGCTCTCAAATTGAGATTTTTTGCAAGCTTTCTTTACGGCGCCCAAACACAATCGTGGAAATTCAGCAGCCAGCGACAAGAATTGGCAGAAAGGCTCTCGAAAATACGCAGCACTGCCACCATTCCTACATTAGAATTTCAAATGGGTGCAATAGGAGCGATGTGCGGGCCCTGTCACCAAACTTAACATCAACACTTGGCACTGACCTGCCTCTGTTCCCTGGCGTGTTGGCCCCAAGGTGCTTCCCTAACAGCAATTTAGGCGAGACGTGCGATCTTTCTGTCATAAAATTGATAGTCTGTCGGCATAGTTTGCGCGCCATACAAAAATGAAGCTTTGCTATATTTTTTAATATTATTTTTGGTTGAAAATATTGCACTGTAGAAAAGTACTGTCGGCATCCACCGTAGAACTACGCATAATCGCTTGCTGCCATAACAGCATGCGGTGGGTTTAACAACTCTACAAAAGTTACTCTGTACGTGATAATTTTCCAAAGTTAAAGATTGAATATTATTATTATAGTGGGTAGGGTTACTAGCGCCGTAGAGATTCAATACACAGTAGCGCAACGGGCTGTTACCATACTTCTCTCTGCCCAAAATTGCCAGCTCAAATCAGAGGCAGAGTTACGTATATGAATAACTGTAGATCTGTCGGAAATATTGTTAATAGTTTTACACCAGACTGCGTTACACCGCTGCAAGGGTTCTTCGTCACGCGTTGCATTCATACGAAAAGAAAACCTTTGCAGTAGGTAGCAAATGCGGGTAGTAATTAATAGTGTGATAGAGGCACATAAACTTACAACTGCATTAGCAGAAAAATAAGTGATACAGGCAATGACGAGGACCAATACCGACTAAAGTCGATCAAATACCTTAGCAGCTTTAACGGCAGACTGGAAAGAACAGAGCAATCATAAGACGGACGGGCTACTTGCGACATAAATATGCAAGGAGGACATCTGACATGGCAATTCCTTGAGACATTAGGCTCGGGTGTGATGCTCACTGCCTTTTTTGGACATTTTTGAAGGCCCAATTGAAATTATGTAGTAGCACATGTGTACACACATACAAAAGATGATAGGCAGTACACGTGCGCACATCTACACATATAGTGCATATGAAGGATTAGAATTGAATTGTAAGGTCATAACCCCAAATTATAAGCGTGTAGGTGCTCTGATACAGTCATGACGCAGCACAACAGGAAACTGTAAATGCACAGGGACGTAGTTACATCTCACTTTGGGCGCCGCACAACACGTGTCGAACACTAACGCTAGCCAATAGATGAGAGCAGAGCGCGGGACTAGAGTACTGCTCATCAGTAACTCTTCGCCGCCAACATGTACACATATTTGCACAGCTACAACTGTCTGAAACGTGCTGAACTGTTCGCTATTTTTGGCGGTAAACGGTTACGTCACAGCACGGCTGAACTTAAGCGCCATTAACACTAACATCAGGGGCGGCACTGAGTGGATGCTCGGTTCGCTCGTATGAACTGCGGTGACTGGGCTAAAAAAAAAAAGCACGCCCTCGTGTAGCGAATTCACCGCATTGGAATTTTTTGCAAGTTCACATTGCAGGGGTCAGCAGTGCTAAATGACGATACGAATCTGAAATGTACAGACAGAATAGAAATCTCTAGCGTTTGATGCTCCACGCAGTTGCACTGGATTTCCATTTCCAAACTGCCATACCTAAAGGGATACTAAGTAATGCATCAGAGAACCATTGAAATTATCGTTAGGTTACTTCACAACGCGAACCGCAAACGGTTGTCGACACGCGAGCCCAGTGCAGAGCTGCCGAGAAAGCGCACAAGAAAACAACAGAAAAACAACAGCCGCATAGCATCTCAGCGCCCCACGCTCCATCAAAAGCCCCACTTCCCGGATGTTTGTGAATGCAGAGAGCCTTGAAAAAATAATGCAAAGTCGTTTGTTAGGCCTCACTGTCTCTTTCATTGGGAAATTTAGCGACGCTTCTGTTTTCTGGCAAACCTACAGAAGAAGCTCAAGACTGCAGACAGGGTGTCCAAATTTGGAGTATTTTTCAGGAGTTCTTGGGCGAATCTGTTAAAGAGGCAGACAAAAGCGGCGGGACTCGGTGCTTTCCCCGGACCATTCTTTGCCGTTGAGAAATTAGCGAACCCGCTCAAGCCTGGCAAATAAGAGCGGTGTTTAACATGGACTAACTTGTGCCAAAAGTTGTCAGAAAGCAAAAGTTGTCAGAATGAAACGAACGGAGCGATATGCCAGACAGTATTGTCTCGGTTACATCTCGCATGGCGCACTAATTTTCTGCAAGAAAACTTTGGTATGAATTCTGTTCCTGTGCTGCTTTATCAGCGAAGAAAATTAATAGCTTCCTCTTCGTCTGAATTACTGCACGAATGTTTTAAAACATTACAGTTAAAGACGAGCTCGAAATGCTCGTCAATCAAGCTGAGGGAGATGAATGCTAATATTCTAAAATACTCGAGTCTGATTTACTAGGAGAGATATGTAGGCTAAGGTAGAGGATCATCTACAGTGAAGGAGAACTTCTTGGATACACTCAGGGAGCGGCTCTCACTGCAACAAAAAGAACGGAGCTGGTGGTATTTCTAAGCGGCTACTCAATGTAGAACAACGAGCAGTTTTTAGCGAATTGCCATTCGGCAATGGTGCTGCCCAATGGTTGAACTCCAAAGAGGAGATGCATCAGACCGGGACTCTCTCGATGCAAAGCACAACAGCTTGACTAGTTCTTAGTCAAGTACTGCATTACGAGGGAATCCCACGAAAACCGCATACATGAGTTAAGTTTCTGAAGAATAAGTTCAAAATTGTAACTTTTGGAATGGCACAGGTAGTGATAACAATAATATAGCATTCGAGATAAGAAAGGTTAATATAACAAGGCACCGTAGGCCTCAACAATAGTTTGAATGTAATAACCATACCCATTGATTAGTAAATATAATGTATAGCAGAATGGGAAGGGACCTGTTGGAAATCATGGCTAAGGGAACCAATGCATGAAGAGCCACTACAGATTGGAACAGCAACTTCAGGGAAGCGAAAGCGTAACAGAAAAACTGCCAGTGGAAGTAGAATATAGACAGAAAGATTGGAAGAGAAAACTTTATACCTTACGAAAGCCTAGCGAGGTGAGAGAAACTTAGCGAATCTTCTGAACCTGTAGCCTTTTGTAGCGCATGGTGGAAATTAATTACTCAACGCTGATAATTTCCTGAATCGTAATAAAATTACCTTTACATTTAGCGATTTTCGCCTAACTTCCTTCTTGTCCAATGCTACTGATGTCGTTCCCGATGTGCTACCCGATCAATAAAATATATCGCTGTACAATATATCAATACATCTTTTGTGTCATACCAATTGAGAGAATGGTTAGGAATAGAAGAAAATGCTAAATTGGAATAAAGTTGGACATTCCATGCACGACTGAGTGTAATTATTTTCTAAAATATAATTCAAAATTATTTCACATGAATTTTTAGTTCATGTGCATAAATTATACTGAGAATATAACCGTACTATGACCCACAACCACGACAGTCGAGCTCCAATGGCCACAGTCGCACGAGAAATACCACGGTATTCAGTAGACAGGACACATTAATAAGCACAGCTCGGACTATATAACGGCCAGGATTTGCAGAGCCAGCAAACGCCGCCCAACTCGATAGTCAGCTGAGATGGTCCCAGGCGTTGTGCAAAAACCTTTTAGAAGCCAAACTCGCCGAATGCAAACAAGCCCTGCAGGACTGAATTCTGATGGAGCCAATCGTGTTACGGTGAAATTCGAATCTAGCAGTCAAACCGCAACCGCACATCGGTGCTTCGCCTTCCAATTTGCGCCACTTTTTACCTTCTATTCTATGGGGAGCAGCAGAGATATTCTTGAAATGTCTTGTAACTGTGAGAGAATTGCGAATAGTGAACTCGACGTCAGCGGAGTGACGGAGGGTTCTGTTTTTCCTGGTAAATTACAAGTTCAACAATGAATTCGCTTCTAAAGACCGACCTGACCAAACAATGGAGTGAGAAGCCATCACAGAGTAAATATACAAATATGAAGACCAAAATTGGCCAAACCACAGAGCGACAAGCCATGAAAATGAAACTATTTTCAGCATAAAAAGTAGTAAACCGCTAAAAGCAAGGTCATTTGATTAACCTAGAGGAAGTTATCACTGAACAATTATGAACGTTTCGGACAAACTATCTTCACCACAAATTCAGCTACAAAAAATATGAGACACTTAAACTGCAGCAAACCAATATAATCCTATAAGAACAACCATCATAAAAAGACGTTGTCCTAAGAACGAATGAAGTAAAAGAAAAAAACACAGACACACAAAAATACAAGAAAACAAGTTAAACCAAAACATAGTAAACACATCACGCGGATTAAAAAAAAAAAAGATATGAGGTTTCGCTACCGGGTTGGACACTAATCCCAAAATAAAACCTAATTTTGTGAATTTTTCAAGTTCCAGATTATACAGAGAACAATTACGCAATGTATTAGACATTGTGCCCACGACGGTAATACTTGCTCAAAACTGAGCCATCCTCAAGTCAGATCAACAATGAGCGTACGCAACTACGTACGAAGTAACAATGAACGTACGCAACTACGTACGAAGTAACAATGAACGTATGCAACTACGTACGAAGTTATGCGTTACGTGCTGAAGCCGACGGTCTAGTTAGTTGAGACACGCTGACACGATATAAGTGACGCGATTATTCAGTGTGTACCAAGTCCACGGTGTTTGCACCATACATTTGAGTATCAGATTGTGTAGCTCAACACCTGGTCGCAGACAATATAGAAACAGCGCCACAGCTGCAGAGCTCATTTCAGTGCGCTAATTTCAAACTATGGCTACCACGGCAGTATTAAGGAAACAATGAGCATGGAGTAAGCGCTGTCATAATTGTACAGTCACTACACTATCTACATATTAATGTGACAGCCAAGCTTGATTTCATCACCCACCTTTGTTACTGGACAATCCACATTTTTTATCTACATCTTGCAATAGAATTATTGGCGCAAAGGATGCGATAAGACATAACACGCCATACAAGCTGTTCCGCGTCATAAGATTAAAACAGGACTTGTCTTTTTCCCACACTGACTTTCGCTCGTTTTCAATAATAATAATAATAGCAACAATAAATGCTTTTCTGGGAACAGGTAACCTTAGTCCATCAGAGTCTTCTGCCCACGACGCAAAAACATCCACATAATAACCCGGCAGTAGTCCACAATAATCATGTGAAAAATATGGCACACAAAATAGAAATCAAAATCTGATAGATTTATACGCACGTCGCCCCTTCCTCGTCGGACACAGACAGGGCTGTGAATAGGCAACCTTGTTCCTTCCACGCAGGCGATCGGAAGGAAGGAACATGAACATAATTAAGAGGAACAGTCTGTAATAAGAGCCAGCACTGGAGAGATCGTAACTCGAGCAACGCATCGTAATAAAGAGCCGGCGTGCGTCATATCGAGGGCATGAGTCACGCAACATATAGTGCCATTGATTCTGGTGCTGACACTGCCGGGTGTGCTACGTACAGACACCCTCTTCTTATATTACAAGCTTGTGAGGCAGGCGAGATCATTGGTACTGTTAGTGACATTGCCGGGTGTGCTACGTACAGGCACCCTGTTCTTATATTACATACTCGTGAGACATATATGCGATGCCCCCGGTCGTGCTACCGTCGTTCAAGACACCTTGTGTGCGTGTTTATGTACGCAGATCATGTGCGTGTGAGCGGCGTTCAAGTTGGCGCGCAGCGCTGCTCGCTGTATCGCAGATTAAGTTAGGTTAGGTAAGGTTAGGCAACGTTAGGTAAGGTTAGGTAGGGTTAGAAAGGTTAGGTTGGGTTAAGTTAGCTTAGGTAGTGTTTATTTTAGTGGTGGCGCGCGCAGGAAAGCTTACGTGAACGCAAAAGTGTCGTGAACGACGGTAGTGCCCCCCGGTCATAGCACACAAAGCTTTGCTAAACAACTCTGCGTTAATTTTTTTTTTATCATTCATTTCCGAGCGCGTTGCTCCAGATCGCATTGGGGCGTGTAATGCGTTGATCCTGAAAGGCATTACAACATTAGCTGTATACATATATTTTCCAACAGAAAAGCATATTCCATCAAGTCAACATACATAGAAAGCAAAATTTATTACAATTTCGCATTTAGAGCGTACGGCTTCAACAGCCATTGTGAGGCAATGCATTAGTTTACAGCAGCGGCGCAGCACTAACATCATTCCGTCCTGCCTGAATCTTTAACAACACAACAAATCGCCCAGCTTAACAGAAGCTCTCTAGAGTCGCTTGCACATTGATTTCGCTGACACGCATCTGCATTCACTCAAGTTTTTTCAACCTTGCGTTAAGTTTACGGCGTCTCTCGTTCATTTAAATTTGACAAAAAGAAATATAGTTTCATGAAGTAGTTTAAGCCTACACTTTCACTACATAGGCAATCCCACACAGGAAGAATGAAGGGATATATAGCAAGCCGATAGAAACGTGGAACCCATTTACATATGTGTTCCAACGCATCATCAACGCGCATGGTAACAACAAGTGACGAAAGAAGAAGCAGAACAGAACTAGAGCATCCTGAGAGCGCATACCTCCGTCAAGCCAGACAACGTCAACGAATAATTCAAATTGGTTCTGAAACTTAATTTCCTTATTATAAGCACCAAAATAAGGTCATTTTTGTCTATTAACAGTAATAACGGCTTCTGTAAGAATATTTTCTTGAAGATCCGTTCATAACTTTTCGCGGTATGTTGCTGACAAAAATTAATCCAACACACAAACAGACCAACCAATAATCACCCAAAATTTGATCACCTGTGTCTTTTAACATTTCTAACAATACCTGTAAATTTCATAAAGATTCATTTATAACTTCTAAACTTAATTTGCTTACAAACAATAAATCAAATACACAAACAAACGAACGAACAGATCACAAAAGTTTGCTCATTAACTCTTCGTGATATACCTAGCAACTTGTGTGAGTTTCATAAAAATCCGTCGCAACTTTTTGAGTTACGGTGCTAAGAAAAAAAGAGGCAAACAAACCGTTGAAAAGATCTTCACCAAAAGATAATCATCTGTTACTCTTAACACGCCCGAGAACCCCTGTTAATTTCCTACAGATTTTGAGTTACCTAAGTGACAGACAAAGAGATGGACAAGCTCAACGAAAACAACCTCTTTGGCGGAGGTAATAAAACAGCATTTGTACACAGGGAGACAGACAAACTAGACGAAAATATAACCTCCCTGGCGGAGGTAATACAACATCATTTGTACGAGTATGAACATGAAAGAAGCAAAGTACGTACGGTAGACGTCTCGAAGCTAAGGCTAAGGTGGCCATCAAGGTCCTCCCTATAACATGTAATGGGTGAACCTAACGAACCTAACCCTATAGCCCAACCTATGCCCCCTGGTGGAGAAGAAATGTGCCTTGTGCTAATCAATTTCATAACCAAGAAGAGCACGAAGGCTTGAAGCTTTGTCACCTAGTCACAAACAAGCTCGAATGTCGAATGCACGGGTTAGGACCTTGCCAAATCTACAACTCGGCCAATAACTCCAATAACGAACTGATGTGAAAGAAACCACGACGGCGCTGCTGACAACAACAGCTTTGCTGAAGCCGACTGCCCACGTACGACTTTCGTTGGTGCTAGCAATCTTGAGCCAACACAACTAATCCGTTTACCTCGCCTCAGCTCGGCTTCAGCCTGAGCAGAATTGAAACTTCTTGAAAATCTTACGCCACAACTGCAATTTTGACGCCATACCAAGTGCTAACGGCTAACTTTCAACCACCGCCTCTATTTCTGAGCACTTTAAACTCACAGCTAGTTATATCTTAGTAAATCGAGCAGTACATTGTTCAGAGACGTCATACTGAAGACACGATCATGACCACGCAATTGGAGTATTTGAGTTATCTCGAGGCTGCTAGCGCCAACGACAGTCGTAAGTGCATGGCCAGTAAGCTGGAGCCTCCATATTCACTATGCGTCAGAGCGTCAAGGGATTGCATGAAGTTCTTGAAATGGCATTCAAGTTCATCAAGTCATGGCAACATAGATAAGACCCGTCAAATTTTGCTATGAATTAGGTACTGAATACTGTTTCAAAGTTCAGGAGATTTTTATCAAATAGAGCACGCGTTTTACAAAAATTATTTCTACAAATAATCAATCTTAGATATAAAATGAAAATGATACAAGAGTTATTTACAACAATTAACTTATTGAACCGGTCAGTAAAAAAAGACACAGCAGTGGAAATTCATTAATATGTAAAAAGAATATTTAAAATTTACAAACATTTCCTTGGGTCTGAAGAATTTTTATACATTGGTCTTGCACTGACTTGTGGGTTTGCATTGACACGTCGGTCTTGTATTGACGATAGTTTCGAGAGATTTGCGCCAGTACTTTTCTTTTCTCCTTAACATGGCTTCTATATCCTTAAATTATCCATCGATATTATAGGCATGAATCCCTAAAATTCCCTCTTGAATTTTCTACTGCATTGTGGCCGGGCGATTTCCCTGGTTAATCCAGAAAATACAGGGAGTAGATATCATACAAAGGTAAAGTCAACTTTGACTGCACCCTCCACTGGAAAACCCAATGAACAAAGCACCCAAATCCACAAAAAATTCTTTAGTTAACGTAAAGGGTGGATGGAAGCGTTAATATGTTCAAAAATAGCTTTTGCTGCACTGCGAACGTCCATAAAAAACTAACGAGTGCTCTCTAATACTGTAATATAGCCCGCAGCATTTTCCTTTCTTTCCATTCCAATCAAAGGGGCTATACGAACTTAAGACTCCACATTATGAGGGACTCTCCTCCATAAGAGCGCTACGAAAACGTATTCTCCTAATTCCTCAAGTTATAGCTACAGTATACTGACAATCATCCTGTACAGATGAAATCACTGCTCATCACACAACACTATATTCGTATATTTTTAGCGCGCCCATGTAATTTTATGCTTAATAGCGTGCTTCTTACTCAGCGCTATGGCCTTCTTTCTGCACTAGTAAACCAAATGTTCTGAGCTGTGCAGTGCGTGACTGACTGTTCTTGCACTAGTTTTCGAATTTCATAACATTAAAAGGTCGCTCGAATCATTCTTATCTTAGGAAGTCTCTCGGAGGAATCTACAACGGTTCGCTGGAGACAGGTAATGCGGTCGACCCGCTTTCCCGTTTTTTTTTTTTTTTTTTTTTGCTTCCATACATTTTAGGATTTTTCAGGCTTTCTCAACTTTTAGGAATGCAATGACGTTATCTCAGGATTCAGTATTAACCAGATTCTGTCCCTTTTAAAATATTTACAGGTGAATATTCGCTTCCTTCACTTGATGTTACTTAACAAAATGGCACAACTGAGAATTAACTATTGTTCATTTAAGGTAACGAAACATTCACCAGCACGATGACAGGTTGACGCAAAAGCCTTGATCGCAAATCCTTGCTTTCAGATATATCTTTATAGCCAGCCTCAATGGTCGACGATCCGAATCTACTATCATTCCATTTAATACGTAACTGGTTACCTCCGCCAAGGAGGTTATGTTTTCATCGGGTTTGTCTGTCTGTTTCTTTGTCTGTCTGTGACCAAGATAACTCAAAAAGTTATGAACGGATTTTGACGAAATTTACAGGTATTGTTAGGTATGTTAAGAGGAAAAGATGATTAACTTTTGGTGAAGATCTGTCCATCCATTTGTTTATTTGTCAGCCTCAATTTTCTCAATGCCATAACTCAAAAAGTTATGAATGGTTTTTATTAAATTTACATGAGTTGTTAGATATATCACAAAGAGTAAATAACCAAATTTTTGTGATGATTTGTCGGTTCGTTCGTATGTTTGTTGCTGTGTTCGATTTTATGTTTGTTAGCACAATAACTCAAAAAGTTTTGAGAGAATCTTTATGAAGCTTACAGGAATTGTTAGTAATGTTAAAAGACATAAATGATCAAATTTTGGTGCAGATCGGTCGATTCGTTTCTATGTTTGAGTTGTGTTTGTCATAATGTTTGTTACGCAATAACTCAAAAAGTTTTTAATGGATCTTATCAAATTTGTAAGAGTTGTTAGTAATATTAAGGGGATCGACTGCAATTTTGGCCAAATTCCATATTAGTCACTGGATTTTCATAAAATTTTGATATGACTTACTTCTCGACAAGAACAAGTCATATACCGAATTTCAAAACAANCGTAATAAAGAGCCGGCGTGCGTCATATCGAGGGCATGAGTCACGCAACATATAGTGCCATTGATTCTGGTGCTGACACTGCCGGGTGTGCTACGTACAGACACCCTCTTCTTATATTACAAGCTTGTGAGGCAGGCGAGATCATCGGTACTGTTAGTGACACTGCCGGGTGTGCTACGTACAGGCACCCTGTTCTTATGTTACATACTCATAAGACATATATGCGATGCCCCCGGTCGCGCTACCGTCGTTCAAGACACCTTGTGTGCGTGTTTGTGTACGCAGATCGTGTGCGTGTGAGCGGCGTTCAAGTTGGCGCGCAGCGCTGCTCGCTGTCTCGCAGATTAAGTTAGGTTAGGTTAGGTAAGGTTAGGCAACGTTAGGTAAGGTTAGGTAGGGTTAGGTTGGGTTAGGTTAGGTTGGGTTAGGTTAGGTAAGGGTAGGTTAGGTTAAGTTAGCTTAGGTAGTGTTTACTTTAGTGGTGGCGCGCGGAGGAAAGCTTACGTGAACGCAAAGGTGTCGTGAACGACGGTAGTGCCCCCCGGCCATAGCACACAAAGCTTTGTTAAACAACTCTGCGAAACATTCACCAGCACGATGACAGGTTGACGCAAAAGCCTTGACCGCAAATCCTTGCTTTCAGTTATATCTTTGTAGCCAGCCTCTATGGTTGACGATCCGAATCAACTATCATTCCATTTAATACGTAACTGGTTAGCTCCGCCAAGGAGGTTATGTTTTCATCGGGTTTGTCTGTCTGTTTCTTTGTCTGTCTGTGACCAAGATAACTCAAAAAGTTATGAACGGATTTTGACTAAATTTACAGCTATTGTTAGGTATGTTAAGAGGAAAAGATGATGAACTTTTGGTGAAGATCTGTCCATCCATTTGCTTGTTTGTTTGTCAGCCTCAATTTTCTTAATGCCATAACTCAAAAAGTTATGGATGGTTTTTATGAAGTTTACACGAGTTGTTAGATATATCACAAAGAGTAAATGAACAAATTTTTGTGATGATTTGTTTGTTCGTTCGTATGTTTGTTGCTGTGTTCGATTTTATATTTGTTAGCACAATAACTCTAAAAGTTTTGAGAGAAACTTTATGAAGCTTACAGGAATTGTTAGTAATGTTAAAAGACATAAATGATCAAATTTTGGTGCAGATCGGCTTATTTGTTTCTATGTTTGAGTTGTGTTTGTCATAATGTTTGTTACGCAATAACTCAAAAAGTTTTGAACAGATCTTTATGAAATTTACAGGAGTTGTTAGTAATATTAAATGATATAAATGACTAAATTTTGGTGCAGATCGGTCGGTTCGTTTGTATGTTGACTTATGTATGTTCGCAGCATAACTCAAGCAGTTATGAAATGATTCTTCAAATAATTTCCAAAACTGTGAATACTATTAAAAGGCACAAATGATTAGATTTTGGAGCTGATACAAAAGAAATCATGGTTTCAGAACCAATTTGACTTCTTCGTTACCGTTGCCTTACTTGACGGAGGCATGCGCTCTCAGAGTGCTCTAGTTATATATAGATTAAAAATAGTGTTTACTATATTAAGTGAACATATTTCGCGAACTTTGATACATTTACCTTTTATAGTGTAACACAAGTGATTCTATCTACGTTCCCACACTTACTTGCAGGACAATTTCACGTGCAGACAATGGTTGAAGTGCCTCGTCAACCACAGCGAACAACCTACGACACCTTTTGACGAACGCTCATCAAGTTTCACGTGCTCAATACGATTTATCAAAAATTTAAACGGTAATCATGAAGGCAAAAACAATTACAAAAAGCGATTAGATTCCGGCATAAGTAGCAGACGCTAGAGCGCGTCAATAATATCATTGGCACAAATTCCTCTTACAGTAGAGCAAAGTTAGCTACAGCTAAATTGCCTGTCACGCTTTAGAGTAATTTTTCTTTATTTTCAGTGCAATATACAGTAGTATCGAAGTGGAAACAAAGAAGATTCTTACAAAGGGTAATATTCCCATAAATTTTCAAAACGATTGATGCAGACATACACCAGACCACACAATATATATGTATGGTGTGGTCTATGATGCAGAATATATATACAAAGTTATATTCCATGGTTCATTAACGTTTTCACTTACCTTAGATTGACCAGAGACAGCGCTTCTAACTTGCCGCACCCCGTGAAAACAGTAATGTCCGCCGCCTAACCCTGTCTACCGTTACGCAGTTCGTCTACCTTACACCTCGCCTAACGTCTCTTAGTATTCTGATTTCACCTGTGAATTCGCGTTTGTCCTGCCAGTAAATAATTCGCACTTGTGTCTTGATGAAGACATTTTGCACACCTTTTCTAAGCTCCGTTTCCCAAAGTTTACAGATAATTTATTCCTTCAAAATACTACATGTTTAAATTTGTTTCTTTTTTGTCAGCATACCCGATTTTTTCGCACTATTGCGGGACCCGTTGATATTGATCAGTAGCCCTTCTATAGTCTGCTTTGTTTGATTCGAAAGCTATACAACAGACTCGGCCAATTTCAGCAGCCACAGCAACGAAACCCTCTGTACTCAAAATGTCATTGTATTTCCTTAGATATCGCACAGGAGCTTCAAAAAAATATTTTAGCATCGAGATGTCCAACACTACCCGCTCTGTTCTCCCGCACCGCATCCTATAGCTCCACATTTGGTCATGTCAAGAATTTCATCCGCCATTAGTAAAGAGAACATAATATGGAGTAAAAAATGAAGAGCGGTAGATATGCTACGGGTGCACTGACCTTCATGTTTTTGCTTCGAAACTGGTTGAAAATCTTATTCAAGAAGCGATAGGAAGACAGCTATGGTTCAACTATTTTCCAGTGAAAATCAAGCACCAAGGCATATTTATGCACTTAGATGGCATCAAAATTACATGCATTTTTGTCCCAAAACCGAAACACGCAAGTGCATCTTAAAAATAAAGTGTATCATGATGATGCATATAGGGTCTCATGATGCACTTGGCACGAATTGATGCACTTATGTGTTTCGGTTTTGTGACAAAGCCGTTGTTGCACCAAGATGCATCAAAAACAGGTAAAATTTATGCACCTAAAGAGACGAAACTGAAAAAAACAGCGATTTGCGTGTTAGCATGTCACTGCGTCTCGCTTCGCACGTGCAACAAAACTACAAACCTTTTGTTCACTTTACTCTTGAGGAAATATGTTTTTCTGACTGAAATATGTGTTTCTGTCTGCTGCGATGACACACTAAACTACGACATGAAACACGTTCGTGCTGCTTGACGCTTCTCTGTGAAACACTTATGTGCATCAAAATTTTTCTCAGTGTGCAAACACATGGACGGGCGGAGGTATGGACGGATGGAGCCTCAAGCAGAATTATATTATAGATGTTTTACAGTATGCTTCGTTTTCTAACTTGTCAAAGTTTTATTGCAGGTGCGTGAATATGCAAAAAAAAAAAAGGAAACGCCATTTGACAGCTGAGGAGCACTGAGAAAAATTTTGATGTACTTACGTGTTTCACAAAGAAGCATCAGGATGCACGTAGGTGTTTCATGGCGTAGTTTGGTGGGTCATCATCGCAAAGAGAAAAACATATTTCAGTCAGAAAAACTTATTTCCACAAAAATTAAGTGAACAAAAGCTTTGTAGTTTAGTTACACATGCGAAGCGAGACGCGGTGACATAGTAACGCGCAGTTCGCTATTTTTATTCAAAATTTCGTCTCTTCAGGTGCACCAATTTTACCTGTTTTTGATACATCTTGGCGCATCATCGGCTTTGTCACAAAACCGAAACACATAAGCGTATCATCAACGTGCCAGCGCATCATGAGACCCTATATGCATCATCATGATGCACTTTAGCTAACTTTACTATTATGGTAATAATAACCATTCATTATCTCACATACACTGGGGAAACCTAAAGTAGACTTCACGGTGATTTATTATTCTAAGGTATTGACGATATGTCATTGGTAGTGCGCAAAACAGGACATGAAGTCCGTGCTGCGGAGGAATGAAAAATCTCGCCTTAGCTGACTTCGATTCTCGGATTCTCACAGCGCTGGCTTCTCTTTCCTTCAATATTTGAACTTCCAAATTCTACAATTGAGGCAAAAGGAATAACTCGCTATAGGAGTAATTACTGTATGCAAGCTAGTACATGACTATTACTATAATTACAGTGGAATTAGTTAAGGTGCATCATGATGATGCACTTAGCTTATTTACAATGCACATGCGTGTTTCGGTTTTGGGACAAAAATGCATGTGATTTTGATGCATCTAAGTGCATCGAAATTTCTCTCAGTGAGAAGGCGCAGATTTATTCAAGATTTTGTAAGTGGTGACTCTGTTGTGGGTATAGCCAAAGATATGGGACGGAATGCACCAACATCAAAGTTGTATGTGAACAACCCCTATCACCAAGGATAGGAAAGACAAAGAAAGAGAAGAAACATAAGCTTTGTCAAAGGACAAACTTTCGCAATGTTATTACAAATGAGGCCTGAGCTAAGTCCGATGGTTCCCATGGATGGGCCAAGGCGTAGATACTTCGTGGACCCTGTCGTCCCAACCGCTTTTGGCGTTCATAAAGTGGTGGTAGGGTGCTATTTTGGGCAACCATCATTTGTAACGCACTGGTAGGACTATTTCTAGCGCCAATTGTTATGATCACCAACAACAACAACACCTGGATTTTGGATGAACACTTGTCGCCACGGTTAAATGACCTGCCACTTACGAACAGACAACTGGTATTAATGCAAGATAATGCTACATCGTATTCAGACGAGGTTACCACTTCAGTGCTATACGCATTCAGATCAGCAAGAACATCCATTACTTAGCCTCATGCTTCCCCAGACTTAAACCCCATTGACAAGCTCTGGCACATCTCAAAATGAAAGGTTTATGAGGGATGTGTCCCTGCAGTACGGTATATATCGAAAGAGACCCAATGAGAGAAAGTCAAAAGAGTCGCTGCGTCCATAACAGCTATTAAGACTCCTCTGTTAATAGATTTCATAGATAAATCAAGATTTGATGTGATATCCAAGCATGGAAATGATGTTTACAATAATGTATTAACTGCTGTTCTCGTAAACTTTGCTATCATGCATTTTGATTATATTGCTTTCTTTTATATTTCCTCATATACATTACATGATGTAGTAAGAAACATGTATACAGTGTTTTATTTGCTTAGGCTTTATATGTATTATCAGTACTTGTTTTAAAGCGTGACATCATGATAGTAAACGAAGCATAACACATGAATTGATATAACTTTGAATCTACTGCATCAATCGTATTGACTCTTTATAGGAATAGTGTATTACCTTTAGCAGGAACCTTCGTTGCAATGAAGCTCATTTCGATGGTGCATCTTACGCTGAAAAGATTTTGAAACAACGAACTTGCAATAAAGTGAGGCACGCAATTTATTTTAACTCTTCGGTGTCTACTGTCGACACTAGTGACCGGTGCAAATAGGGTTAATCCTACGAGAAGCGATACTTGATTCAGGAGCAAAACGGTTTAACTGGGTTTTGCTAAGGAAATTCAAAAGAACAACTTCATTCCGTTCACTTTTCACAGAAGATATAAAAGTAGAAGAAAGAATATCGCTAGATGGCGCATTGCTTGTGCACTTACAGCACAGGTAAGTGCTTACTTGTAGTAAGCGATTTCGACAGTAAAGTACGATACAAAACAAATAATCTCTGTTGCTATCAGTTCAGAAGCAGCCTACTCACGTGTAAACCAACACTGCATTTACTTCACTGGTCCTCGATATGCCTTTATCGTAGTGTGAAAGTGGTGCATGACACATAATTCAATTTAAGCACAGACCATAATTAACAACCAATTTTCAGGTCTATGTATGACGAAGCTAGCATACCCTCCAGTTCTAATGGTTTATGACCACGCCAACGCAACCTATTCATTTCCAGCAGAGATCGACATTTCCAACTACCGCTCAGTTGCCATGCACACTGCGTCCACTTCCAGGTCTATGACTCAGCCAGTGCAACCTATTCATTTCCAGTGCAGATCTACATTACCAATTACCCTCCAGTACGTATGCCTAATTCACTTCACGCGCAGGTCGCTGACCACGGCAGTGTACCCCATAAATTTGCAGTACAAATGACCAAGCTTATCACCCATCGATCGCACTCTTTATTACCAAATTCCCATCACCCAAACGTGCCTTAATGTGCGCCAGCGGTGAACGTCACACACCTGATCACTGAGACAGGAATATACTTGCATGACATAAATTACGACAACTCATAAGTAGGCGCAATATGGATCTCCAAAGAAGCTCTGGTGCAGGCAGAGGAAATACAGCACTGCCACATCTAATTAAGCATGGCTTGCAACACAGCGGAGTATCAGCAGTTCTTGTCAGAGTAGCACGAAACGAGTTTCAATTCACAGATTTTTTTTTCTGCTGCAGTGGTCCCAGAGAGACTGGGACCACTGACGATACGTAAACTTTTCTAATACACAAATGTAGAACTTTTGTGGCGACAGCAAAACATATGCAGACAGTTGCCACAAAGCTGCTCAGCTCGATTTTGCTGTCTATGTCCATTCATTTGCAAATGGCAGTAGTCTATTGTCTAGCAAAATTGAAAGACACATGTGCCACTAACAATAGAATATGCCGTCGGCGTTTGGAAAACAGTCGTTTCTTCCTAAATTTATACTAGGTTGCTACACAACCACAAGAATCAAACATCGGGTTGCTCATATTTTCTGGGGCACTTAATTGCGTTAAAAAAACATACGCGATTAAAAGTAATGTTTTGCATGCTTAAGGATATTATACGAGAAAACATGAATGAAAAATAAACCTCGTGTTCACTTTATGCCGTTACTCCCAACAAAACGCCCCCAATTCATACAATTTAAATACCATGTTATTTTTCAGAGAGGTAAAGAATCAGTACCTAACTTTACAAAACTAACCTCGTCAGCAGGAACTGCGGCAAGCTGCAAATCTCCTGCGGAAAAGGCACCCGGGAACCTTGGGTGCGAGTGCCCAAATATATTGTGGCAGGGATAAGGCCCGCCAGGACATACCCCTGAGGGCAGAACTAGAACATTAAGTTCTAATGTATTTAATGCGTGTACACGAATCTTATGGACATCAATTCCCATGACATGGATTGACGGTCACTCCAGTAGCAAGAAATAAAGAGAATATCTGTTTACAAGACATCGCGGGGGAGAGATTCTTTACGCTCTCACGGCAGCCCACAAAGTTGCTAATGCAACTGACAAGCAAGACATCCAGTACTTTGGTCTTCTTTTTGTTCCAGGCGCCCCCTTGCTTAGCGCAGAACCCGTGCAGTTGCATTCCATCACGTGGTGTCTACCGTACTTCTTGGACCAGAGAAAGAAGCTTCAGCGCGAGATCTCACGGCCAGAAACTTTTTACTCCAAAGGACCAGAAGTTTCCTGCACGACGTATTTCCCTCTGTTTTTGCAACAACTCTTGCACAATGGACCGCCCGTAGATCTTTTCAGAGATGCTACCGCAGCCGTCGGAATAAATGATTAATCGTCGGTGACTTCATTTTAGCTTGTCGAGATATATGAGCGCGCCAATGACCATAGATTGAGCTACAAGAATTGATCGGAAGAGGAAAAAATTAGGTTTGCAAGTAAACGCTACAACTATTGGTGTCTACAAGTGCGCAACGATAGGAAACATTTAAAAAAATGAGCAGCATATGAGTTATAAGGTTATTAATACTCTCATCATCTGCATTAGTGTTAGGTTCTAAGTTGTGTGCAAGTTCTTTATGCGTGCGTACGAGTACTTAGTTTCGAGATACATCTTTAGTGCATAATTAAGTTAGTCAGGCTATCGAGCAGAGTGGTGAAGGAACGATGTAAAGTTCTTCCGTTTTTTACATCTTATATATAAAATACTTTGAAAAAGTGAATTACAAGTGGTACGTACCTAAAGCATGGCTACTTGAAATGGAGACTAGGTGTAATGCTTCAATTAAGGTACATTGGCACAGCTTATGCTGTTGGTATTTCCAATCATCCGCTTTCAAACACAGCACTGCCGCTAACATTTCCAACCGTGAGCTTAAGCCGGTTGCCGCACGATCCTCTCGTAAAGGCAGGCATACAACCTGCGGTTACAGCGGCAGTTTGAGTGACAAGCTATAAGGATAATGCCTTTGCGTCTTTAAACTAGGTCTTTGTTCGGGGTACTGGTTCTTGTGCATACCAGTCCAACCCTTTCCCTTCATTAACTCTCATGCCCTTTACGGTTCCTTAGATACATCCTGTCTCACACAAGCAACAATGTAGGTAGCAATGAGTTTTGACAAGACGCCATGTTGAGCTCGAATATACAAATGTAAGGGTGGCAAATATATATATATATATATAACAATAGCTAGTGTGTTTATGCACGCCGTGATATCGACTGCAAGCAATTATGCTAGAGCTGTAATAGCATATTATTACTCTAATATTATTGGTAATCAAACAATATAATAAACACCGTCGTGTGTTTACATATTTATATGTTTATATTTTATACGTTTGTATGTTTCGCGCTCCCCTCTCAACAAATAGATAGGCGAAATAGGCCAGGTTGTTCGGTGGCCTCGCGTGCATCGCAGAAAATTGGTCTTATGAGGCGTGCTTGCAGGGTGTTTGGCTCGGTAGAACTGACACGTCGCTTCGTCCTTCCTCTTCTGAAGTACTGCTCTGTAGTCTGGGGTTCTGCTGCCGATTGCCATCTACGTTTGCTTGACAAAGTGGTTCGTCGATATGCGTTCATGCTGGATGGTGTTGTGCCTTGTGATCTGACGCATCGTCGCAGAGACGGTGGGGTCTGTTTTTTGTATAAAATCTATAACTGCCTAAGTCATCTACTGTCTGAGTTTCTTCCGGATTCATCTGTTCGGGTGAGGTAACGGTATACTCGGCGTACTGGCGCTCTTCATGAGTTTGCCTTGGAACCGTTACGATGCCGTACGGGCCAGTATTCCCGTTCTTTTTTTACATCGTGTGTGGATGTTTGGAATAGCCTTGATGACTCTGTCTTTGCTGGTGCGGGTATGGGCAGCTTTAAACGATCTATACACAGAGCTATTCTGTGATCTTGGATCTTTTTTTTTTTCTTTCTTTCTTTTTTCATTCTTTTGCTTTCTTCGCCTGCTGGGCTGGTTGCGTGGGGGTTCGTTAACCTCATGGAGTTTCTCCGTTCCCACGTCGCCAGTCTGGTGTGATGTAATAATAATAATAATAATAATAATAATAGTTGCTTCTATTAGCGCGGCCATGTAGTCTTATTTTTAGAACTTTCTCCATACATCGAACCATATGTTTGTTCTCAGTTTACCGCGTACAAATTCAGAAGCTAATCAATGAAGGGCGGACGAAGGGATGATTTTTCACGGGCAGTAGACATTATTTCTTTTACCTTACTGCCCTCTTTTTGAATGAGCAGATTTCACTTCAACACCAAATCTTCGATGTACTGATACGCGGCGGGTTGTTTATTTAAATTTACTGAGGCTTTGCTGCTTGCTAATGCAAGATTTTCGCTAGTGACCATTGGTGGGAGACGATTGAGCTTCTCATGCCGGGACCACATATGCATTTCTACGCCAAACTGGCTGCTAGGATGAGCAGCTCGCGGGCCGTTTCGATTACACGTAAAATCGGTAGCATAGATACCGTGGCATAAATGACGTCCGAGTCTCGCATCCTTGCATCAAGTTGTCTGTGCGAATACCTAGTGTGGCTCAGGCATAACATGAATTGAAAGAGAGCTCGTATCTTTTACTACAATTTGAGTCGGCTGTTGTAGTGTACCTATGTTTCGGAAGCATATTAGTGACAAAGGCATATTAAATGAAGACGGGTCGTCTCATATTCTTCGCTGTCATTTTTGACAGCGTGAGCGCTCCAGTTGGTATAAGAAACTATTATAATCAGGCATAGCAAACAGAACTGTTCGTATCGTCGTCAATATCAATATATACTAGAGAAGCACTCAGAGAGCGTATACCTATGCCTAACAAGTCAAATTAGTCTTCAAATCATAATTTCCTTCCTCAAAACTTGGTCATTTGTGCCTCTTGAAATTTCTAAAACTTCCTGCAATTTTCTTGATTCCTCCGTCACTTTTTGAGTCACGTTCTGACTTGCACTAAGACAAATGTATAGTCACACACACGGATGAACCGATCGTCACAAAATTTAGTCATTTGAGCCTTTTAACATTGCTAACAATTCCTACAAATTTCATGAAGACCCGTCAATAACTTTTCGAGTTACGTTCTAACAAAACGAGGATCAATATATAATCACAAACACAAGCGGACTAACGGTTCATCAACAAAATTAGATTTGTGCATTTCAACATTTCTAACAATTCCTGTAAATTTAATGACAATTTATTCATAACAAATATAGAGATGCACGGACTGACAGATCGTCACAAAAATATGTTCAGGTGCTCTACAATAAAGTTGCGGACATCGTTGAACATTTTTCTTTACTCTTGGTTCGAATTTACAGGTACCAATTGTAAATATTTCATTCTTTACTAGATAGGATATCGGCATGAAGCTATTCATTATCACGTTAAAAATCGTACAGGTGCACGGCATCGACAAAGCCAACTGCGATTCTATTTAAAATATCAAACAGCACGATCGAACTGCCGGACGTTTATCCGTCGGTTGCCGTAAGACACCTAATTTTCCTACAATAACTCTGACGATAATAAAAAAAAATAATTGTAAGAGCTATGAAAAATAATGATGATGCATCATTTTTAGCATTATTAGTTATTATGATTATCAAAAGCTTGTGCCAGTTCATCAAAGGACTGGATTTACCCAAATGACGCACACAGCAACACAACGACGACGCGCTGCTACGAAGAATCCACCAAAAAAATAATTTGCAGCCTACTTGAACGCTTGCAGATCGACAAGACTGAACACGGATCCCGGCAACGAATTCCATACCAATACCGTTCCGGATATGAAACACCGACCGAACTGACGGGTTTGGCGTCTAACCGTTCCCTAAGTAAAGGGATGGGGTACACACGCAGCTCGTTTGTTACGCCCGAAGATTCTAAGAGCAGGAACAGAGGAGCGTAGCGAATGTCCTCATTATTGAATAACTTTTAAGAACATGCAGAAGCAAGCAAAACTCCGTCTATGGGATAAGTCTATCAAATTATTCCAACACAGAACTGACTGCCAAAGTCACCAAGTCGATAAAGCAAACGATGATTAGCGGCAGCCGAACCCGAGCGAGGGGAACAATACTCTAACATAGGAACCAAAAAGATAGAAAACATCTACGGACTAGGGCATCATCACCAAACAGAGTGAACCTTAAGCAGGATCTCAATCTTACTAAAAGCACGTGAGGCCCAGCGCCCAATATGCGCCTCATACGTCAACTTCTCATCGAAAAGGACACGAAGTATCCCAAGAGAGCTTGGCCCCTGCTGAATAGTGCCACCTATCTCAAGTGGGGGATGCGATGGTAACAAAGACCGAGACCAGCTGACAATCATAGATTTAGCTTTGTGTATAATCAATTTCATGCTCAATGTGAAGCACTATGCGTCAATCCACGACAAGTATCCGTGCAAAAACCGGGGCAACATTCCTACGCAAGTCACGGTCCGGAATCACCGCTACCAATGTGGAATAGTCGGCATAACTGACCATAGTGTTTTCCAAGGAGGAAGATATATCCGCTAGTGTATACAACAAACAAGAAGGGACCCAAGACGCTACCCAGAAGAACACCGGAATCCTCCCTTACAGATGTGCTCATATGCAACCATCGATTGACCCGCACTGCGTGCGCTCAGAATTAGAATCCCGAATGATTGACAACCCTCTACCACTCACATTAAAATATTCCACTTTAAACAAAGGGCTTCTATGGTTGACTATCCTCTGTTTTTAATTTTTTTTTTACTTTTACTAGTATCCCCACGAGTAGGCAGTTGCCGATTAATTTGTAACTCGTACTACAAGTAACAAGCGATAGCGCCAGTTGACTCTTTCGTGCCTCAATTAAACATAACCATGCGTATGAAGAGCACTATTTGCAACGTCCACAACTGAGCAAAATAAGCAGGAAGCGGCAAACTCTTCACTGGACACCAAGTAAAACTTCGTCTATAATAGCTTCACTATATCCTCATTTACCATTCTTAAAACAGCAAGTTAGGATAATGAGGCTGACAGTGATTAAATATGATGTAGTATAGTCGAGTGCCGCTTAGCAAATTAGATTAAGGGCGTGGAAAATAAATGCAGTTAAACCGTTTGGTTTGCACTTCACAATAGCATTTCAAGAGACTTATACGTATATGGTAATGGAAGCAGTAAACGGCGGGAGCGACCCAGAGACACGTTACCAGAAGTCGCATATGATCCCACACGTTGAGCAGGAAATCGTCGCGTCAATGAGTTGCTTCCCGCAACTGCCATAGTTTGTTTTATGGCATTTGTTCAACGCATTCTTGGATAATCAATTTTATCTTTTTTCAGCTTATCAGACTTCATCCAAGCAAGTTGATTTAAGGCCAAAGTTAGAGAAGCTACATGCACTGCAAATTGGACAGAAAGTTCAGTTGAAGGAGCGTGGATGAAAGCCAAGTAACTTTCACCATGAAATCTTTGACCTCTTTGCAAATGTTGACAAGATTTATGTCGTAACTTGTGCAGAGCAGCCATCAAAGTGGACGGCACAGAGCCAAGAAGCTGATGCTATCGCTCGCAGTTCCTTATTAGCAAAGTAAACGAACAAGAGGCTGGGCGATGCTAACAACAGCATACTGATGAAACTGAAGATCTTATGCAGATCACTACCCAGTAATAAAGATTAAATGCTTATTACTGTTTGGGGTCAAAATTACAGGTAATCTAAATAAATGACGTAACTTCGCACTCAGTAGAAATTCAACGGCAAAGCAATATCACCCTTAATTAATTTAGCTCGCGACTACTACGTGAAGTTGCTCTATGAGATTGCAAGCAAGAAAACTGTGGAGCGCAGAAAAGTTAAACGTAAGGCATTTCCGAACAAGATGTCCCAGTCAGTTTACAGAACATATTTCCTAACAGAACGAGACTAAACGACAACCTTCACAACGCAAGCGACATGGGAGCAGGCGATTCCGTACTCACGTAATTTTTTATTTCCCACTAACAAACTTTTTTCTAGTCCAATATTGCGAGCAAGTCATGCAAGTAAGCAGTAAAGAATGTAAGACATAGCCATCGTTAACTGTAATACATTAAAGAAAAGCGTTACTCTTCAGTATGCATCCAATATGCATGCACCGCGGACAAAAAAAAAAGAACTAGGACTACATAACGACTTTATCACACAACTAATGAAAATTCCTTGGTTAGCACGATTCACAATTTTTTTTTTTTCACTGATAATGTAATCTTTTTTGCAGCCTGTACATCCCAATACTGTGCACCTCTCTCAATCTTTACAATAAACTCAGCCCATGAGAGATTAAACCATGCAATGAACATAAGGATGGAAAGAAAAGCACTGCAGGAATTGCTTTTGACATTAAGAGCAGCTGAAAACAGCCGTTAGAAAATAAGGTTTTCTACACAACGTGTAGATGAACAAAAAGAAATGAACTACGGCAAATCTGCGTATTAGATGTTCTGCACAGTACTAAAGAAAATTGATGAAGAAACAGCGGATAGACTTTCCAAAGCTGAGGCGTAGGTACGAACAAGTACTTCCGATACATAAAGATAGGTATGACAATAGCAGCTCAGGTCACATACCATTTTTCATCAATCTCCCGCCATCAGTGGTAAATTGTGAAATAGAACACAACCAAGCTATATACAGTTCCAAATCAGACGCTCCATCAGGACACACACATACGCTGCCCAAGCATTTCCTCAATCTCTGCTCCAACAGGAGGAACAGTAGTCAAATAAGGCAACGCGGTGCCATGCGATGCGCCACAGACGTAGGAGGTAGAGGCCAACACAACACAAAGGCTTGCGTACCCCAGAGGGGTGCCAGCGCCACGCCTGCCAGCCACAACACTACGCCTGCAGATATCGCACAAGCAGTTCGGAAGTCAAAACCCCACACGATGGCTCGGATAAGGCCTCCTTCATGTTATTCCACAGGCGCGCGCGGGAACTTCAATTCCAAAGACATTCATCTGCTGGTCTCGGAGGTCTTCTTTGGGACCGTTTGATATTCAGGAAGCGAAGTGGCCAAGTTGGGGCTTCTATAGAGGAGTTGGTGCGCTCTACCTTCGCCTGCTCCTCCCAGACGGCTCAAAACCTAACTTGAACTCGCTTCACCAATAAGGATATGAAAAGCAAATATTCTTGGAAAACTAACTTATTCTGTGATAAGAATTACTAAAAACCTCCGTATCCGGTAGACAGGAAGGATTAAAATATCATCGAGTCGAGTATTTACACGAGCAACGATATCGTAGTAACAGTACACACACATACACACACAAAAAAAAATGGTCTGCGGGTATGAAAGCAAAAGCAAACACGTTCTCCCAAAACTGGGACGCTTCCCCATGCAGAAGCAGAAAAACTAGCAGTAGCCGTGGCGAATGACACGCCAAGACAGATATTTTTTGTCGGTGGAGAAGAAGACGTGCTGGCTCGGAGATATTTTTTTTAGTGTACGAGACTGTTCCCGAAAAAAAGCAGCAATGCATGCGAGCCACATTGCAGGCGATACGCTTGTCCGGTGACCATTCCCTTTCTGAAACATATGATCTCTATAACCTGCGCAAGTGAAACCAATACCGTTTCCGACTACTAATTGCATTTACTTATTAAAATTAGTGCACGTACGACAGAAGGCAAAAACAGACCGCAAACAAGCGGTTTGTTTTCACTACAAAAACAAAATCGCATTATTTGCATATTATCTTGTCTCTGTTCCTGTAGTATATTTCTTCTACACGACGTGATCAACACATGCACTCTTATAACACGGTGCATTCATGACACGAACAGCTTCACGAATTTCCAGCGCTATCGAAGACTGAGGCATCTTACAGTATTCATATATATTTGCTGCAAGCAAGGATGATGAGACATACAAGGTTAACGCATGGGGAGGGCCAAGCTNCTCGGTGCATTCATGACACGAACAGCTTCACGAATTTCCAGCGCTATCGAAGACTGAGGCATCTTACAGTATTCATATATATTTGCTGCAAGCAAGGATGATGAGACATACAAGGTTAACGCATGGGGAGGGGCCAAGCTGCAGAGCACCATGGGAAATGGGCTTGTGGCGTCATAAAAACCTAGTAGCTACGTTTATGAGTATCGATTTTACATTGTTTTTTATCATTTCATTTGGACCTCCAGAGTGTCCTACCTGTCCAACAATCTTTATAGTTGCACAAAAATATATATCAGAGCATCTACGAACATTTTTTAGCTTTCTGAAGGATAAAATTTTGATAAG
>LQNS02015106.1:12972950-12987927 GCA_001587735.2 Parhyale hawaiensis
TCGTCTTCTACCAATAACCTGCTATCCTCTATAATTTCAAACCGCTGCCATCAAAACTGGTTCAGATGCGAATGAATAAACGCCGAGATAGATTAACTTTTTTACTAAGATTTGTAAGAAAAACGTTAAGGAACCAGAGAGACAAATTACTTTCCTTCCGGCGAAGCAATATTACAGTAAAAGTCCATACATAATACACAGAAGCCATACAATTGCTCGGTAAAATTGGAAAAAAAAAATAGCTACTATACGCTACGCGCCTAACAGCAGTTGGTATGACAGTAGTGTCCCGTCCGACTCGCGGTAACTAACTTGCAAAAAATGACCTAACCGTATGCCCCACATATAAACTGTCTTACGGAACGATGTTGTTGAAACTGGTGAATATTAAATCCATAATTTTTCCCATCATGCTGTATTTTTTACGATTAGGAGAGGAGGATGTGTTAACGACGCGTACGCGACAGACACTGTCCGACCGGGTGCGTGCCTATTACGGAAAAAACAACCTAAATAATAATAAAATTTTATCCTTGAGAAAGCTAAAAAAAAAGTTCGTAGATGCTTTGCTACACATTTTTGTGCAACTGTAAAGATTCTAGGACACTCTGAAGACCCCAATGAAATGATCAAGAAACACTGTAAAATTATTATTATTATTATTATTAAATCACACCAGGCTGGCGACGTAGGAACGGAGAAACTCCATGAGGTTAACAAACCCAACGCAACCTGCCCAGCGGGTGGAGAAAATAAAAGAATGAAAAAAAGAAGATCCGAGATCACAGAATAGCTCTGTGTACAGATCGTTTAAAGCTGACAATACCAGCACCAGCAAAGACAGAGCCATCAAGACCGTTCCAAACATCCACACACGATGGAAAAAACGAACGGGAATACTGGCCCGTACGGCATCGCAACGGTTCCAACGCAAACTCANGCTACTATACGCTACGCGCCTAACAGCAGTTGGTATGACAGTAGTGTCCCGTCCGACTCGCGGTAACTAACTTGCAAAAAATGACCTAACCGTATGCCCCACATATAAACTGTCTTACGGAACGATGTTGAAACTGACGAATATTAAATCCATAATATTTCCCATCATGCTGCATTTTTTACGATTAGGAGAGGAGGATGTGTTAACGACGCGTACGCGACGGCACAGCTTAGATCCACATTTTTACAGACACTGTCCGACCGGGTGCCTGCCTATTACGGAAAAAACAACCTAAATAATAATAAAATTTTATCCTTCAGAAAGCTTAAAAAAAGTTCGTAGATGCTTTGCTACACATTTTTGTGCAACTGTAAAGATTGTAGGACATCTAGGACACTCTGAAGACCCCAATGAAATGATCAAGAAACACTGTAAAATAGCTATTCATTAACGTACTAAATTTTCATGACGTCACAAGTCCATTTCCCATGGTGCACTGCAGCTTGGCGCCTCCCCGTGTGTTAACCTTGTAAGTCTACTCATCCTTGTGCTGCAAGAAGATAAATATATATTTAAATACTAGGGATAAAGCCCACAAGCGGTTCAAGTTCTTCGCCCTTAATCTTTACCCTAAACTGTTTACTTTTTTATTCTTCATCTTTACCAACAAGTGAATTTTTGTTCGAAAAGTTTCAAAGTCTGTCCACGCAAAACGGTATTTTTTCAGTTTTTCAACGTGTCCCATAGACTATGATTAAGAGCGAATAAAGGGTGTCCTACTATTCTTTGAATAAACGTTAACCTACGGATCCTTACAATAAAATATGCATATTTCACACTAAACAGGCATGTCCGTAACTGTTTCGTTTAAAGCTACGAAGAGTTAAAATTTAGGATGCATGATTTACCGAATCTACCAGGGGACAACTTCACCTAACAGTAAAGAACAAGCTGCACTTCGGGCGCTAGTTTACACTAAGCAGCCGGTCTGCTGCATATCTACGTACAGACGACAATTGACCAACTATCGAACAGTGAACTCACAGATGTGAACTTAATTTACGGTATGGCGAACTGTAAAGGTACCATTCACGAGGAGATTTGATCACCCAATTTTAACAGGTTTAATCGCACCAGAATAAATCGGCCAAACATCCGCCCGTCTGTGGGAAGAGAAGGATAAATTCTAGCACATCACATCGTTCATTTTCACCTTTCATTACGACGAACATTTTTACCCTTAGCAGATTTCATCCCTCAGTCTGTGGTTGACAACGTGTGAGAACTTTTCACCCTTAGCAGATTTTGTCGCTCAGTCTGTGCGTGGCAGCGAGAGAGGTCGGTGGTGGATCACAATGGAGACCAACCACACACTGAATAGCGAGAGCTGGAGTGCTGGATGCATAAGCTATTTATTCCTGTCGTTTGTGGGTGGGTTAAGCGGCAGATTTAATCCGCCGCATTCCATATCTGTTGCTTATGAGCGATCAAATCTCCTCGTGTATTGGTAACTTAATTCAAAGAAAGCAGTCAGAATGTATAGAGAACTAGAACTCCTCGTTCCGCAACAACACCCGCGGTGTACGAGGGGGAGGAACTGAAAGTGCTGAGACACGAGTTAGAAATTTAACGTCATCATTTTTGATGGCCAGCTTACTTTAAAGATTTGGCCTTTTCCCATCTCAGTCAACTCACCTGACTGCCCGAAAAAGATTGTGATGATATCACAACTCCTTCTGCCTCTTTTTGAGTGAAAAGACAGACAAGAAGACATACATACAACCGTAAACGAAAACAGTAGCCTATCACCACTCTTTGTTTCGCTCGCGGGTGATACAGATATCTCAATAAACATATGCCACCACGACAAACATTCGCAACCGTACATATGTAGGAGGCTGTAAAACCGGAACACTCCGAGTTGCAGGACCTGTGGCAGGCCGCCCTCGAACAGCTAGAGACGGACAGATGAAGGACGCTATACTACAGTTTCATAATGTTCCCAAGACAAGAACACGTGCTGCACCAAACGTTCTTTATGCGAGTCGTACGACGGCGTGGCCCGTGCTGCACAACAATGTTCAACAGCCATTTCATATTCAGCGCGTGCATGGCTGAAATGTCGACGATTATTCACGGCGTATTCAATCTGCCAGGTGGTTTTTACTACAAGAAAAACTCGATTTTACAGTAAAAGTGCTTTCAACAGATGACGCAACATTCAGGCAAGACAGAAGATTCAACAGGCATAATGAGCATTTCTTGTGCCACGTTAATTCAAATACTAAGAGGCAAAGTACTCACCGAGTTAGTTTATTGTAAATAAGTGGACAACTGTCTGATCGATCCCTACATCCTGCCGGAAAGATTCACTGGGCTTTTTTTTATTGTATATTTCTTGATGAGGTATTGCCAGAGTTACTAGAAAATGTTCTCTTGGCGAACCGGAGAGGAATGTGATTTCAACAAGATGGTGCTCCGGCTCCGTTCAGGATTCAAGTTTGGCAGTGATTGGATAATCGGTTTCCTAGCCGTTGGCTAGGTCGCAGCGGACCAATCTTTTGGTCACCACCGTCACCTGACTTGGCGCTTCTTGATTTTAACATTCGGGACACCTAATGAGTTACCTAAAGAGTTTAAGTCTATACGATATAACTGCAGCTCTGTCCAAGGAAGAACTTATCGGCAGGATTATTATAGGCTATGCGAGATTAGTGAATCTCGTGGTATCTTAGCACGAGTTTGGCCATCACTCCGCCAGCGCCTTCACGCACGCATCAAAGCAGATGGGCGTCATTTTGAACATCTACAGGTATTCCTTCACGACCGCGACCTATTTATCCACGTGATTTCCTTATCGCGCATGTATCTTGTGGCCGTGCCTTCTCCACAGCGCCAATGTCTTTAGAACGACACTACAGAAAAAGATCTTATTCTGTCGTGTTTTAAAGCTGTCGGCCACAGCATAACAGCAGTTCACTACAAATTTCCAACATTTGGCTCTTATTCAAAAATAGATCGAAAGAAATGCGTCGCAAAACATTGTGAAGGTAAAAGAAAATAGTAGAAGTTGATAGTGCAATGAGCCACTACAAAAACCTAATATGATGAAATAGTATCCTAAGGTTCTGCTTTCATTACGTAATTGTGTGTATGTATTTTTTTTTAAATCTGTTAGTTTTGAAACGTACAAATAACTCAGTATGTAGGTATATATATATATAAATCATATAGCTACCTTTGGATTTTGGAACAAATGAACTTTGGTTACCAGTCTATTAACTTATCCTTTTTAACATTCTGTTAGTTGCCCATGAAAATATATTCTCTGAAAGAATCCGGCAAATAAATCCGTCCACTTTTAACTAGAACTTATAATTTTACTCGTATTTGGAGATGGCGCGCTTTGACGACGGCGGGTGATCTTGGAACGTAGAGTGCGCGGTCGTGGATTAATCCCTGTACTGTAAATACCTAACCTAATTCAACTCTTTTGTTCATGAATATAAATATATTACGATTTTGAATTTCTCTTTCACCCGCTAGTGCAGAAAATCGCACTTCTTGAATTATAACTCTTCGTAACTTTTACACGAAGCGGTTTCGAATATACTTCGATAGAGTGATATATGTTTATTTCGTAGTCGGGAACCGTAGGTTAAAATTAGTTCAAAGAATTCTGGGACACCCTGGATATTTATAAGCGAGTGGAGATGAGGACCTGAGTCTCATCACAATTCGCTTGCGTACGGTAACCTGAATTAGCCTATATAAGAATACAACTTGCCTTAGAGGGCCCCGAACGATATAATGTATTTTTGCAATTTGCAAATAATTCCAAAATCTTTACATATGATTAGTGAGTAAGAACAAAGAGGGACCCTGCTGTCTGCATCTAGGAAGACGTAATTCTTGCCGCACGCATCCAGAATCTAGACGATTTCCAGCGATTATGAACCAAGAAAATTCAAATGAGAAGATTATAAGTTCATCTCGACTAAGTTTGAATCCTGTGCAGAGCTCTGTTCTTGGAAGTCCTTCTTCGCCGTTAAGTTAAGCCCACACTTGACGCTAAAGAAGTTCATCAGATCCTCGTAAAGCTCACTTAGGCTGACCTGAGCTACTGCTAAACCTGATGAACTCGTGTCAGGTATTTGTACAGCAAGCATTGGGCTGAAAGTAAAGAGACTGCACTTTATGGGTGCGCCACAAACCAGAGGCTAACTGAGATTTACTCGCCACAACCACAACACGCATGCAGCACAGCGCTACAATTCCAGAAAATTGTCCGTTACGAACGAGCAGTTCGCTGCATTTCCTCCATGAAGAACAACAACTGAACTGATGCCAGTGAAGGGTAAGCGACGTATACACTGTCAGATATAGCCACAAAGCGCGTATTCAAGATCCCAGGTTATTCATAAAAATGCACGATCGACGGCTTAAAGCCAAGATATCCATAGGAAATGGTCCAAATTAAACGAGTCCTTTCGGATACTTGAAAGTAAAAATTCAGATTACAAGACCGATTAGAAATTAATATAGAAGCATAACAGCGAATAGACAAACTATTTCAGCTATATATAGGACTACGGAATAAGTCACAAGCCAGCCTAACTTTAAAAATGTTTAAAACAATGCTTAAAATGCTCCGCAACACAAGGCAGAAGCTTCTTCATTGTAATATGCAAGGTATAACCACCTTAGTTGCACTGAACCTTCACACGCATCAAAATTTTCCACTCTCCGTTAACTACCTGCGGCACACGAGTGAACCGTAACGGAGGTAGCTCGAGGGCACTACTTACAAGTGGCAGGCTGGTGCAGAGACGCATTCGCTCAGTTTATAGCTAAGTGAAACAATCAAGAAATAACGCACATGAAATTCCCCGTTAATTTGAGAATTTGGGGTAAAAATCCCAAACATTTCAACAACTGACTCGTTCACAAGGATGATGGACAACTATTTCAATAGAAAATGTTCGAAACGCATCATAACTTTATCAAAATATATTTTTGTAATTTTTCAAGTTCGTCACAGCAGTAGTATAAGTTAGTTTAAGCCTCCCTAAATATGTACTAAGCTTTTCTAAGAGAGGAAAAGGAAGGGACATATAGCATGTCGATAGTCACGGGGAACCCATGCACGAAGGTGTTCCCACACAGGATCAACGCGCAAGGGAACAGGAAGTTGGAAAGAAGAGGAAGAACAAACGAAACTAATATCAGAAGGAATATGAAATCGGAAGGAAGCAAAGGGGGCACGAAAGAAAGAAGTCGCGAAGGCCTAGCTAACGGCTAAAATAACCTACAAGGTCCCCTGGGGCGCTGCTTCCCATAACGTAGGATGGGTGAATCTAAAACCTCACCCTATGGTCTATGACCCATCCTATGCCCCTGAGGGGAGTTCGTCACATTACTGATCCTCCTGCAGTTTCTTCGTCACAAAACCAAGAAGTTTCCTGCATGTCCTCGCACATATCGTCCGGCGTTTGTCTCCGCAATCATCAACACGTTTAGTAAACGATAGAAAAGGCTTGATACGAATCAATGGTAAATTTTTTCAGCCGTAACTAAACCGTTACGGACGGCGGCAGCCCTTCAAGCGAAACTTTTTAACAGCACCCAATATACCAGAAAATGGCAATGGAAACTAGCATGCGAAGAGTGGGAGAGGCACCCAATTTGCGACAATGAAAAAGAACAAACGTACAGCATACAGGTTATATAAAGCATTATCAGATGCGGCACACAAACACTAGCGTAATTTAATTGAGTATCCGTTTTTCATAGGAACATCACGATATCGCAGTGAAAATGTGCTGGATTATGTCCATCCACGACTAGAAATTCGTTGGCCCCGGCACCATTGTTGTGCCAGCAGCAATACACTCTCCTTTCGCTTTCGGCAGGAACCCTCAGCTCAGCGCCGCCGACCTGGTCAGGGTAGAGGCACGAAAATTACCGAGGACACGGCGCAGCAGCAATATGCCCGCAGTGTTAGGATTTAAGGGTTCCCAATACTCACCACCAAGTGTTTAGAGCATCCAGACCCGCGAGTGCTCGGGAGGGGGGCCAGTAGCAGCGAGCGGCTTTCCAGCGCACTGACATTAGGCGGTGCAATTGCACAGCGCACGCCATATGACAGATGCAGAGTGCGTGTCCCCTGTACCTCCGCACCGTCCCTTTGTGCGGCCCCACTCAACCAATAGGAGAGCAAGGGTAGTCCGCAATGCCTACCTTGCTTTAGCGAGGGCTCTGCAAATTATGGAATTGCTAGCTGTAAAAGTCAACACAGCAGCATGGCTTGACATTACAGCCGTCATATAGTAAGCTCGGCCCTTGTTTGTGTTTGCTCACGTGCTGATGGCGGACTGCGCAGTCCCGACGCGTTTATCTTCTCCTAGTTAAATATGCAAACTTTAAGGCCTGTAAAATTCCGGGCCACATATGAAGTTCCCAGTGATAAACGCGGTTATATTCCACTGATCGAGAGGTCAACACACTATAGTTCTCTATATTTTCTGTATTCTTTCTTGTTCAAGGCGGCAACATTAATAATGTTTTGTGTAGGGGATAAACATTTAGCTAGCGTAAATTGATGAAGAGAAAGTATTGAAGTAAAGTAAAAAAGGTGAAAAAAAACTAAATATACATTAAAGGTATGAGTTGCGGAATCTGATACAAGGAACATCAAAAGGAAATCAGTGGCCCAAATTAATTATGACGAACACGGAAGTAAAAGGAATTATGGACGAAGACTGTCTTCACCGTTTAATGCAGAATTAGACTTTAAAGAGGCAGCATATTAAAGAGCCTTACAAAAGCTGCAAAATGCATGTAAACACCACCGCGTTTCTTCAGCAGTGAATATCTACGCTGCAAACGATCGTCGTGTATGAGTCAATAGGCTGTATAGTCATGCGGAGGGTTCAAGATATCGTAATTCGTGCTTTAAAGTCCATACGCAGGGTGTTGAAAAAGTATTCTCATCATAAACGCTACTACGACCAGCCACGTTTCTACACAAACAATGCAATGCGTCGCACATATATTGGCTCGCCTTCATTTTCACGACTCGGGCTTGCCCGTAACAGACGTCCCCGTGACCATAACTGGGACATCGTCATGTATCGGGACGTTTTAAAACCAATGTACGTCCCTCGCCTCAGTCTTGGCAATACACTATGACTAGCCAAATTAAATTCCCATCTGAAAGCACACCACTAACTGTCCGTTCCTCAGTGTATGGAAATTTTCCCGTTATCCGCTTTACCGGTCGCTTCATCACGTGACCTGCGCTACTGCTTTTATTCAGTGAAGTGGAGCATTGGCAATACACACTGAACAGTAGCAAGTGTATATATACTGATGGTGCAAACAAGATTTTTTTTTTTTCATCGAAGCATGAAGAGCAGAGGCAATATTACTAATAAATTCATGACTCTTTCCACGCGTAAAAATAGTATGTAAGCAGAGCTCAAAATACTTCCAAGTATTATGAAAATACAAGACAAAGTCAGTTTCCATATTATCTTCCTCTACGCCTAAACTACAGGGTGTGTGTATATGTGCGTGCAATGTGTATCACTGCTCAATATGAAGTTATGCAAATTTCACCCTTTTTTTCATTTTTCCACTGCCTGCAGGTTATGTTTTCAAAAGTTTCAGCCAGTTATAGAGAGGCGCAAAGTGTCTCGAGAACAAAAGGGAAGAAAACAAAGAGCAGGTAGCAGCTACATCAAAAAGCACGGGGGAACCCAAGCAAGGAATAAGCGAACGAACCAGAGGGAAAGCAAAAGAACAAGAAAAAAAAGATCAAAAGAATTAGGAAAATCGGCAGAAACATAGCTTTCCTGGGATTTAAATCAATGAAAATGATAACAGGAATGACTAACGAAAGAGTTTCATGTTTTAAAATTCTGTGACGTTCCAGGGAGGAGAGATATAGCAACATTTTCCTATCTGCTTTCATGAGAATTTTGCATATGCCCGAAGACGTAACCAAGCAGTTTTCAAATAAGTAAGCTTATGAAGTTTTATCAGGAAAATCTTTCACATTTTTGTAAAGAATTTGTCTCTTGAAACTTTGATGAAATTCCAAGACAAGGACATCGCTTTAGCGAATGATCAACACATAACGGAATGTCATTTTCGACTACCTGCACTGGCGGGTACTGGAAAATATGTAGGAGAAGGGTGAAGTTGCAGGTTGTTGGAGGATGACTGTTCGTGTTATGTAGTAAAGAGGCTCGAACGTAGCTAGGTTCCCTCGAATTAACTATAGAGGGTGGAAGCGAATCCGCTGTATGCCACGCCGAACTCGCGCTAGGCATTATTAAAATACTAAATAAATTTCGAAAAAAGTTTACAACCAGGCAACAGTAACCAAACAAATGCTATATCAAACATACAAAAAAAATCGAGCCCCGACATAACCAGAGAGTCGGTACTCAAACCTCAACAGCAGACACCGTGGAATTTTTGCAATAAATATCTACGGACATCCGATCCTAAGTTCAGAACCAGTCAACAAATATTCTACAAAACGAGGCAGTCACAAACTGGAAATAGCCTTTTGCAAGTTTTTTACCCATGGAAAGTTCATTACTTGGCTCTTTTTTACACCAAAAACGCATTTTCTTTTCAACTTACGGAAAACTTTCGTTTTGCTATCACTTCAAAGGCACAGCTCTGGATAATCTTGTTATTCGGTTGCAGTTACATCACACTACTGTACACGAACAAAGAGTTTCAATAAGCACGGAGGCGCACGTGAAAAACTGAACTGAATGGAATTTGGACGCAGAGACAATATATTTTCACTCTGGCGAGTCTCTTTGTTTATTCAGTAGAAAAGCGAGTCTCGTAGATTATGCAGCAGTAATTTCCTATACATATGCGCTCGACCGCCACCCTTATCCACTGCGACCCACGGTATTAGTCCAACAATTTTACTATTGATGTTTCATTGAAAATCTTCTGTCTGACGAGAATTATGTTTTCATATGGCAACACTGTGTGCTTAGTTCATCCGGCAAAATTTGTTTACATTATGAAGAGGTTGGTTGCAGAACATTCCTTTGTTTAACAGATATACTGTGAGCTACGCTATTAGTCCATTTAAATAATATTCAAAATGGGACGTGCTAAGGATCTAACGGACGAAGAGAAGCAAACCATTATCAAATAAACGGCCAAGAAGACCTCATGTGCGTCTATTGCCAGGATTTTAGGCCGCCATGTTAGAACAATTCAACGTTTTTTGAGGGATCTTTCCAATCGGAAGACACGGTCTGATAAAGGTAAAATAAAAGCTGTGAACACGCGGGATATAAGAAAAATTAAACGTCAAGTCTTCAAAAAGCCGGGAAGCACAAGCAAAACAATTGTTGAAAGCTCTGGTCTGAATGAAGTGCCAAAAACTACGCGAAACCGAATCTTGGGGACTATTACAAATGTGAAATCTCCCGAAAAAAAGCCTCCATTGACACAAAGGCACATGCTTCTGAGAATTGACTGGGCTAGGTCTTATATGAAACAGGATATGAAGTGTGTTTTATTCACAGATGAGACCAAAGCAACTCTCGATGGCCCAGACGGATGGTCTAAACTCTAAAGGATGGGTCTGATATGAGGGCAAGCTCCACCATCGTTTTCGCTGCCATTAAGGCGGTGGTGGTATTAGTCTATGTTGTGGGCTGGGATTATGAATGATAAACTTGTAGGTCCAACAATGGTCCGTGAAGGAGTTAAAATCAATTCTGCTACTTATTGCGCCCTACTCCATGAATGTCTTGTTCCTTGGCTTGACGACCAGACTTTCGATCTTCGCAAAAAGCTGGTTTTCATGCAAGACAATGCACCCTCGCATTCAGCCAGAGCTACAAAAGAATACCTGGCTTATTTGGGGTTCAAAAACCAGAATTTGATGCTGTGGCCACCCAATTCTCCAGATTTAAAGCCAATTGAAAATCTGTGGTCTATCATCAAGCGCAAAATTTATAGAGGGTAAGCACTTTTCTTCAAAAACAGAATTGTGAGAGGCCATACAAGTCGCTGCAAGATCCATCGATGGTACTACTATTAAGAAATTGACTCATTCCGTTAATGACCTCATTTTTGAGATCATAAAACATAATGGACGTTACATTAATAAATGAGCTTATTGTTTCTTTTTTATTTTGCCTTGTTTGCTGTTGCAATATGTTCTAAGTATTTTTGAAGTATTATTTAGTAATTAATAAGTAAACTCATAGATAATTTGTGTTTTATTCGTCATATTTAGCTAATTTTGATACCTGAGGCTAATATCGGGGTTCAGGAAATAGAGGGTGGAGTGGATAAAAGTAAGCTCCTAAATGGTATCAAGCAAACAGTTTCTCAAATAATAGGATTATGAGCATTGTACATGATTACTCTGAGACATACAATAGAAATATCGAGTTATATCAACATGAAATAATAGTTTTACAGAAAAATCACATTGGACTAATACCGTGGGTCGCAGTGTATATAGCACGAATTACGAACATTCAAGTAAAAAAATATAGTTTGACTTATTATACCTATACAGCGGCGCCAATTGGAAGGATCTGCCATATTGTTCACTACTGATCTAACCTAACTTGCAAAATATCACGTGGTTGGACGTGTGAAGTTAATCATTACCAAAGATTTTAATCGCGAGAATAAAGTTTCAAACACTACCCAAGAGACGGAGTAAATTTGAACTTGCAAGCGTAACGCTGCTCGGTTCGCAAGAGCTTCATTAACAATTCATTAAGTATTAGGTAGAGTCCTTAATGCACGACATAATCTTCCCTTCCTTATAGGAATAGAATTAGCGACGCGGGCAAATATCGGTTACACTATCCAGTCCAAGATTGAAAGGGCAACGGGCGCCTGCAAAACGACTGCAGCAGTCCACAAAAATGAAGCGCAACTCATCTCAGAGAAATGACGTGATGAACGCGGCGTATCGCCGTCGTTGCTGTTAAGGGCTGGGCAACGCACGCTACACTCGTGTCTGCAGTCGACTCTGACGCAGATGCTACTCTACTCTTGAGGCAGCAGCATATATGTATTTGATATGCAATGGAAGCAGAGGCAAATCCATAAATATTCTACTCTAAAGCCATTGAAGTCAATGTTGATCTGCTAATAAAATTGCACAGCCACAGAAATATAACTGAACCTGGCGATCCGACACAACAGACGAGGTATCTACACTGCCTTTTCCACAACATTGAGGGTCGTGGTTGAGATTCTGCAATTAGGATGCATTGCCACTGCATGTCAGCTTGACATTGGAAGGAAAATTCGAATGTGGCGGTGAGCGCGGTGAATTCCACTTCGCTAATACAATACCGACCTACTCGTGGTGACAAAATCACTGTCAGCCGATTCCATGATAAGAACACACTGGTTATAAGCACAGTCAATGCTTGTGCTTCAAGCGGGACAAAACCCGGACAGATGAATAAAAAGGCCAGCAGATAATGAACATTGAGGCTTGGCCGTCTCTATCGGCACATGCCCTCACAACTTCTAACTTTAGTTGAATCGAAGAACTCGTGCGGTAGGCAACTCGGAGCTCTAACTCCGACAAACCAATGCAGCACGAAATGCCGCGAGAGCAACAAGCCATGCAGTTCTCTGCCAAAAGCAGTTCCGCTCCGGATCCCATTCCCGCCACGCATGTTTCTTGCCTCAACTAAAAAATGCTGTACCAGGTGATCTCAACTGCGCAGATACAACGTACTTGCAATACCAACTCCGCCAGGCAACTGTTGTGCCTTCTGACTCGCTCGCCAATTCAAAGAGGCAACTATTGCGGTTTTAGATTTACTCTCCAATTCAGATGCAACTTTTACGGTTGCAAACTCGTTCAGTGAAATGCATGGCGCTGTAGCCACAAGCTGTATCTAGTTCGAAAAACAGAACAATGCATCACGAGATAAATTTAAGAAAAGTCGGTGGCATGATTTTGATAACGAGGGCACGCAGAAAAAGGGCAGTTCGCAATCACACCCGTTATGATATCTTCCAGTTTGCTCTTAAATGAATAACAAGGCACCAAAACCTAGGGAAGTGCAGCGCCCGCGAGGGGAGAATAATGTCCATAAAATCTCCATATACAAACAGACTTTCCAAATAAGCCCCCATTCAGTAAAACACAATTAAAACATTCCTACGGAAGTGTAAAAGTGCTCACAAAAAAATTGCCCTAAGGCACTGCCATGAAACTGCACCATTAGCAGCAAAGTTATAGGATAAAGTCTGATCCCATAAAGTTGGAAGGAAAGTCTAAATTCCATTGAGGGAAGTTAAAGTTAGCGACTTACGAGCGTATAAAACGGACCTCTTTTGTCTAGGTTTGCAGAGCAGGCAGTACAGCCTGCATTTTATACGTTGAGCACGACGCGAGCAGAGGCGGAGCAGCGCGACGGAGAGTTATCGAAAACGAGGAGCTACTTACATACAGTACGGCTGCGTGGTACAATACTGCCGATAAAATCGCTATTTCGTTAGTGACTCGATAGAAAGCACACACGTACACAACAAAAATTCATANCGACGCGGGCAGAGGCGGAGCAGCGCGACGGAGAGTTATCGAAAACGAGGAGCTACTTACATACAGTACGGCTGCGTGGTACAATACTGCCGATAAAATCGCTATTTCGTTAGTGACTCGATAGAAAGCAGACACGTACACAACAAAAATTCATAAACAAAGACACGCGGTGGAAGATAAAATAACAGCCATTTTGTATTAAGTATCCCTCCACGTATGTACACTGCTACCCCAACAGCATCCGGCGCGGCGCCGCCCCAGAAAGTGAAGCCGTAAACAAGTAACTGGGGCGGTCAAAGCTTCTGAGAGGGTAGGCGCGAGTTTACAGAGATAAAAATAAAGAACTTGTACGTGGCATGTCGTAGCAAAGGGGGAAAAACCCGTGCACGAAGGATCCCTGAACACAGGAAGAGGAAGCAAAATAAGAGGAGTATGGAGAATGCATGACTTCGCAAGCGTATGAAAATACTAAGAAACGCAGTGGACACCCAAAGAAAAATGTCTTAATAGAATTATGAGTGGGCTACAATCACCAAGAGGTTCTAATGGGTCAGACTCGTCAGGACACAGAAATGGAAAAGTCTAAAATCAGTGACGCGATGAAAAGGTTACTTCTGATAACTATACTAGTGAAACAAAGAAACTAAACACTAGCGTAGTACGATATTAAAACAAGCAGAACAGTTGGGTACGTTTAGAGAACGGAAGGTAGGGTATATCTGCAACTTCATTTTTTAAGGTCCACATCGACTCGCGTCTTCCCATAAAACCACGCCAGAACACGGCCCTTAGCTCATTAATTTCCATGTAGTTCACAAATAAATCCAATTTTTGAGAGCTCGTCGAAATACCGTGAAAGAGATCAAACATTTCACTTTTACGACTATAAAAGGAAAGTGCCGATTTTTCCAAGTCGACACACAAAAGGGGGCGGAAAGAAATAATCTTTGGCAAGTTATTCAGAGCCCCTGTCGACCGATCTACCCGTGGCCATCGAGTTCAGTCTACACTGGCTGTGTTCGGAACAGAAGCGGTTGGAGCGTCGGCATGATGCATTTAATCAGGGCCAAACGATCGCATTTGCAAGAACCGTGTTGATTAAATCAACCTTCAGCATTTCTCGCTGCATTTGAGGAGCGTCTACACTGAGCACTTTGTTTGTGATTGGATAGGTAATTTTGTACGTGCGTTGACGCCATCAATTGCAAAAAAGTGAATGCGATTAAAATAGGTTAGAATTCACTGATTCAAAAAAGGGAGAGAGACATTTAGCTTATGAAAGCAATTTGGAACCCAAGCAAGAGGATATCCCAGCACACGATATACGACTACCCTATTGAAAATTACTGCAGTATCACGCGTGATTTTAAGCAGTTCTTTGCAGCGAAAGCAGTTTTTTAGCGCGCTGTGGCAGTTCGCTGCAGCTCTCTTCAGAGGCCGAGAAATACGTTCGTGGCCAA
>LQNS02015106.1:12994789-13022240 GCA_001587735.2 Parhyale hawaiensis
AAATTCAAATTGTTTCTGAAACCATGATTTTCTTTTGATAGTATTAACAGTTTCTGTAATTTTCTTGAAGAATCCAAAGTTTTTGAGTTATGCTGCTAACAAACATCAAGACAAACATAAGTCAAACACACAAAGGGACACACTGGTCATTACCAAAACTTAATCATTCCAGTCTTTTAGCATTAGTAACAATTCCTGTAAACTTCATAAAGATCCATGCATAACTTTTTCAGTTATTGTGCTATTTACTGTAAAATCAAACGCCGCGACAAACGAACAAACAAACAGATCATCTCAGAAATTTGGCCATTTATTCTTCGTAATATACCTAATAATTCATGAAAATCTGTCGATAACTTTTTGAGTTATGGTACTAAGAAAAAATAGGCAGACAAACAGAAGAATGAATTTTCACTAAAAGTTAATCATCTGTTACGGCAAACATGCCTAACAATCCCTGTACATTTCGTAAGGATCCGTTCATAACTTTTTAAGTTGTCTTGGTGACAGACAAACACGACAAAAACATAACCTTCTTGGCGGAGGAAACTAGAGATAGCGACCGTTGCCAGGCGGCAGCAACCAAGTGTCACCTGAATGCTACGTTTAGCTGGACATGCTCTTTAGTTTTGGGTCGAGACTACCAGCATTTCCCTGATAGAATTTTTGATCACCTCAGAAGCTAAAATCATAAAAGAGTTTCTAAGCGGCTAAAAATTTTGACAAGTTATAGAATAGCTGGTAAGCGTCGGTATTTTAGTGTTACTCTAGCTAGGAGTAGTAAGCAATCTCAGGGATATAACATTTACCGGGCAGTTGGATCTCAAAGACCGCTCACAATCGCGCTATTGCAGCGACAGCTATGTCTAACATGAGCGATGAAGGGTAAGAGCATCATGAAAAGTATATATTACATGTCGCTGCCGGACAAAGAGCATAAAGCTAAGCCACCCTCAAAAAAACTGTAAGCTTTCGATGGAACATACAGAATAAATTCCGATTTTTGCACATGCCTAATCTACGCAGGTATCAGCTACGAACACAGCGGCCGCAAAACTTACTTCGTCTATGCAAGTACGGGTAAGGAAGCAGTCGTTGTCTATATATGTATAACACATGCAAGAATCGGATATAAACGCCAACAAAGAAACGGAACTCCAACAAGCGGGGTGATACTTGGCATAACATCAACAAGTTTTAAACATACAAAAAACGAAACAGACTTAGGGCGAAAATTCCCAGCCAGCAGCACACGGCACTGCGCAGTTCCAAGAAGCGGGGCAGGTCGGACGGGAAAATTCGATAGTGGGGACGGCGAGCAGCGCATCGTAGTGTGGCGCTTCCCGAAACTGAACTTTGACAGCATCTGCCAGCCGCAGGCGACGGCAGTCTGGCCATAGGGAATATACAGCTCAAGTGTGCTCTGCCGTGACCAAAGCAAAGCCCGTGTGACGTAGCCGTCTCCATAACCGGTCACGCTTCGGCAGGTTCCTCGTCACGAGAAGGTTGACTCCTCTGATTGGCTGTGACGCTCGGACGTCATCCAAGTTTTTTGGGTCACGTGAAACCACACTCGGCGCTATACCCATCGAGTCCACTTGGGATTGTCGCGGTTCATCGTGTAAAGCAATACTGTCCTACCTGCCTCACGCCACAAGCAGGTCATACCGGAGGTTTAAGCAGTAATGTCTGACTTCCTATTAATATTTTTGGAAATATTAAAATTGCTTAGATAACAGTTACGTTCGTAAATGTGTGGCTTGATTATCGAAAAGCGACTTCGGTTTGCCACCGCCCAAATTAAATCTAAGCTCGGATTAATGCTAAAAATCATACGACCCAAAGAGGCAAGGAGAGGGCACTTAATTAGATACAATGTGAATCCGGATCACAATGAAGGTGTGACAAATCAAGCACGCCTTAAATGAAGCACATGTGGCCAAAGTATGTCACCGCCACAGTACCTGCCATGGCAGTGGGGACAGCCGTCAGCAGTGCGTGAAATCAATTAGTGCCGTAGTGTGCGTCAGAGTTCCGAGCGACTGTCACGAATGTTACAGCACAGATAGCGTCACTTCCGGCACTATAGTGCAGCTAAGTGAAACATTAATAAAAATGTATAAACAATAATAACATAAAACATAACAAATCTTTGCTGCATACGTACATCGTAGCTCACTGTGCAGTGTGTACACTAGGAATTTCGAACAGTGACAGCTTCTTTCTAGTGTGAAGTACCTGCAGAACAAATCAAAATTGCAAGGGAACATGCCAGCAATGTGCAGTAGACCATCGAGTGACTCCGAGAGTGGGTAAGGTAATTGTTTAGCGTTCAGTAAGAAGGCCTTCCATCAAAACTTCCATCTGAAGTTTGAATGATCGGTAGCGAAATGAAACCTTGATGTTGCTGGCGACAGTCTCTCCATTGGAAAAAAAACTTACTACGCTTCGTGGCATGGATGCAACTAGCTCGATTATTGAGCGCCAACTCCTCGTTTGGAGCAAGCATAAAACCCGACAATCAGCCGAGCTTGTGGTAGTGTTGCAGCACTAACTACAAAACAAGGGTATTTATTGAAACGAAGCATACGCGTACTTCTGACGAACATTCCGATATCGTCCATTGATCTATCCATCAGTAATACTTCTGCGGCTAACTTTGCAACACTTTACAAAGACTGGCAACTATAACGTATTGCTCAGACACATACTGCAGCGCATTCACTCTCAGATTCTCCCCAAACATTTCACAGTACCTGCAACAGCCCCCAAAAATGAGCTGCTGGGGAATCCATTAAGGAAATGGGTATTCTCCCAAGATTCATTACGGCAGCTAGCCTTCATCCCAAGTCAGGTATCGCATCAAACTAAAACACTCTCATTTAAAAGGAGCACACGAGCACACCTTAAGTTAAAACGAACTAACGTCAAAACTTTGGGACGAGCAGCGTCAACAGATTACGACCCAAAGTCCAGCAAGTCCTCCAAGTAAAGTTCTCACAAGTAGGACGAGCAAGCAGACGACTTCAGTAGGGCCCACTAAGAGCAATGAGATGTACAGTTACACTCTTGTCGCTCTCACGCCAAACGCTAAAGAATTTCCCAAGTCTTGTAGCTACCGTTCTTCTCAAACGAAGATCTCCTGGGAGTGGAAAATTGGGAGGCCAGAGATGGAAAACTTGAGTGGATAGCTCATAGCAGACAGCCACCTGACAGCAACTTTGTTGCCTTCTACTAAATAACTTACGGAGCCTGTGGCAGCAAAATAAACTGTGCTACAGATGTGCCCGCAGCTCTCTTCTTAATACTTACATACTCTGTAATGTGCTTCTTAGCTAGAATTTTACGTAACAAGTACTCCATTGAAATAAATTAGCTACGGTTACGTAACCATTTACACAAAGGCGAATTCACAAGTTACATACACGGAAATAGGATAAGGTTACAAGAGTACATGGCTTAGGGGAGAAACACGACAAATGAGCAATTTAAAAACCAGTAATAAACATGCCTGCAATGTCGTCCGTCCATGGTGGTGTTCAAAATATGCATGACAAGAAATACGTGAATTGAGGCCGATTTTTTTAAGAACACAATAAGTTATCATTAGTAAAACATGCAAGGACCCTGTGCAAACGACTTTATAACTAATGTTAGAAATACTGTGTATAGGAGATAAAAGATCTCGCTTTCGCACAGGTAACAAAAACAAAAATGAGCAGCGCCCGCATCATCTAGCAATCTCTGCACAGCCTACCTAAGTACATTACAAATATATACTGGTAGAAACGAAATAGGCAAAATCGTCATGTCTTATATCCGAGTAACAGTCAAACAATAAAACGAAAAAAAAAAAACTGAGCGGCAACTCTGATAGCATTCTGTCATAGTTTTAGCAAGCAAGCTTGTGAAGGTACGATAAACAGTGTGTGTGTTTAATATGTGCCTTCCTCTATACACGCAGCGAAATTAGCAGACAACTGGAACGTCTTAATTCTTCCGTCAACTTGCATTAAAAACGGTGTCGTTTTACGAATAGCGTATACTGGGACCTAGCATTACATCTTGTAAAATATTAATTTGACATATGTTTTAGGGACCTTGTAATGAAATAAAATTCGTGGTACTTGTTATTACAGTGGCATAGACCGCAGAAGTACTTGACTCTTAGGTCCAAGTGGCCTCTGACGCTGGTGTCCAAAATGTGAAAAATAGGATTTTCTCAAGAGCTATTATGAACATGTGCAGACACGGTCATGCAGGCAAGCGCCCAAGTGCGTCCCCGCCGTATCCAAGATACCTTCTCCGCAAGAAAAATGTTGGGTACATTGGATTTTTTTTTCAGTATTAGGTAAGGGGAAAAGAATAGCTCTTGAGAAAATCCCATTTTTCCGTTGCCGATTTTTGGACGGCAGCGTAAGACCTGAGAGTCAAGTACTGTTGCGGTCTGTGACAGTGGCATCAATTAGTGCAAATATATTGCCCCGAATCTGTTTTAATGTGATCTTTGTTTCTTAAATAAACTTTTCTATGTGAAATCAATGTAGAGTGCACTGGAAAATGAACACATAGCTACTGCGATTTATATTACACATTCCAATGTTTCGTAGCGGTTCTGGATATCGGGATTCTGGACATTTTATGTCAAATCTATTATATTCTGAGAAAATCCTACGTTTCCGGGAAATCCTAGGAGGGATATTTTATTTTCTCATGAATACAAAAATTAGCTCTTCAGTTTCAGGCGTTTGTTTTGTGCAAATATATTGCCCCGATGAACTCGCGATTAACCAATAGTACTACAGTATGTTACCTTTGATTATGCAAATATAATTTTTTACATATTTTTCAAGATAAGTGTCAAACATTTAAAATGTTAATAATAAGTTAGTGCACAGGCATGCTGTAACTATAAAAAACAACCAGAGAAAAATAAAACAGAACTATTTCCCATGTTTTGGGAAGATTTGCTTATCGCACGGGGTTCTGCAGTTACGCCAGATTATGCAACATCACTCTCTAGTCAACATGGGCAAGAAAAATCAAAGTGACCTCGTTATTGGCTTCTGGTAAGACAACGCTCGAAGTTTCCAAGGAATTACAGCGTGATTGAAGGTAAGGTCAACTGGAAAACCCTGGATAGAGCCTCTACGAGGAAATTGACTGCTCGGGATATGCGACATTTGCAGGTTTCTATGGGTAGAAAACAACTTTCTACAAGTAAGGCGATATTTGAAGACGCTGGAGCCCCAATACTAAGCAGAAAGACAAGATATAAGGTTCTGCAGAAGCTAGAGAAAGTTAAAAAGGTAACTAAACGACCACTACTAACAAAAACTCATAAAGATAATAGGGTCAAATGGGCTGAAGAGAACGTGAAAACTGATTTCTTCAATGTCATATTTACTGACGAATGCAGAGCCATTCGTGATGGTCCAGATGGATGGGCGTCTGGATGGGTCCTCTAAGACCGACCTCAACAGACACGGCTTAAGCGTCAACAAGATGGTGGAAGTGTAATGTTTTGGGCCGGGATAGTAGGTGACACCCTTATTGGTCCATTTGAAGTGGCATAATGAGTTAAACTGAATGCAGAAAGGTACCGTACTGCCAGTTTCTTGAAGCAAACTTGATTTCATGGCTTGATGAGCAGACTATAGCACGTAGATCCAAATTGGTATTTCAGCACGATAATGCTCCCTTAAACCGAGCACGGTACAGTGCTAACTGGCTTGCGGATGGAGGATTTAAATGAAAAGGATTTTGACCTGGCCAGCGAGTAGCCCCGATTTAAATCTCAATGAGAACCTCTGGGCAATGATCAAGAGCAAGGTCTATGAAGGTGGTCGGCAGTTTTCGAGCAACGTAAGCCTGTGGAATGCAGTAAAAACAACTGCAGATTCTATTTCACAATCTGAAATATCAAACTTGACAAAGTCTGTTGATAATCGCTTTATAAAAAGCATGAAAAATGGAGGTTGCCATGTTCAAAATTAACTTGTTATGTTTACCACTACTGAACACATATTTCAGTTTTTAATTGTTTTGGTTATAATTTCGTGGTTTTGGACGTTTAATAAAAATATTCCTGTTCACTTGCATTTATTTCCTCTTTAGACGGTTTTATTAACTTGTTGCATAATCTGAGGAAACAGTAAAAAACTCGTAAATAAGTAATTGTATGATAAATTTAGCAAATGGCTAGATAATTATTTTACAAGTGCTGTTTATATTCGCAACATAGCCATACATTTAGTTTATAATAATATTTCAAAGTTAGACACTTATCTTGCAAAATAAAGTAAAAAAATTGTATGTGCATAATCAAAGACAACATACCGTAGTAACAGCAACAGTTGACCGTACAGGGTCATCAAAAGGCTGTATCTAACTGCGTGGCACATGCAGCGCCATAAATATCTATTTGATAAATTCTCGATTTCTTAGCGTTTTATTCCCGTTGGATGACATTTTCAGCATTTTTTTTACACGCATATGTGTACTTGTGTAGTTTCAACCCCGATTTTATGCTTTGACAACGTTCTGATGCTATTACTCAATGTAAGCCACGCTACAGCAGCCGGGTGCAGTTTCCCTTTCAACTTTCACGGTGCTTTTTCCAATAGGTAAGAAACACAGCGATTGTTTAAGTAGAGAGGACACACTGCAGCAGATGTTTCAACAAAGAACACGGCGATGGTACTCACGCATATTATAAGCTACGCAGTAGCTCTCTGGCTTATCCAAGCTCAATGACTAAGAGGATTGCACAGTTAAACTTTCAAACAGAGAGATGAATCATAGAGCTGAAAGAAAAAAGTCGAGCCAGTTTTATTGCATAAACATGAGCAATTCTAAGATGCCATGTGTATATCATAGTAAGATATGCGTGGGTATTTATGCCACTGTGCCTGGTCCTCACACTGAAGGCAAATGATTTGCGTTGGTAGTAATCCTGCCTGTGGTCGAAATCAACCATTATGATACACCCTGCCGTTACGGCTTTGGCCTGATCTATTTAAATTATTAAGGGTTAGCGAGGACAATTCTACGTCAATCAAATAAATTGATCTCCATTTTTTTTGAGCCGCCCAAACTAGCTCACAAACAGATTCACGTCTGCCTGCAACATTTTAAACTTTTGTAAGACAAGTTTCGTTCACAGATGACCGACCGGAGAGCGACTTCATTTGCCACATTTTACCTCAGGGGCACAAAAAGGTAAAGTAAAAGGGGAGAATCTGCTTATTTGCCACACATGGGCAGGGGCAGTCATACTGGCAGCGTGCTAGCTTCGCCGTCATGTTTCTTCCGTGTGCCTGCATAGTGACCAGTGCAATAGTCCAGTAGAAATGTCACCTTATACTTAGGAAAAAAGATATAATTGTCTCTGTTTCAGATATACTGATGATGGGATCAGATCCCGAAACGTCTAATTTTAATTAGTCATCAGCCTAGATATCTAGTTTACCTTCCCGAGACCAATATTACAAGCTATGCTAACATTAGTAACAGTCAAACTGCAAGGTGCTTTGTTTTGTTATTGAACACCAATGGTATACTTACATGTTGCTTGCAGGCACTTGAACATGTTATGAATATACTCGCGGACCTGGTGTTTGTGAGCGTGCCCGTAGCTAATTAAATAGGAGCCAAATACACAAGTATCTTTAGCTACTCCCGTTGGTACAGTACTGCTGTTCAGAATAGTTGCTTGCTAATTTCTGGAGATTCAAATTTCACTCACTGCGTGTGTAGCATAAGAGGATTGACATGCCTCACAATATGCAAGAGAAAACGATAAGAGCATTGACATGCCTCACAATATGTAAGAGAAAAGGATAAGAGCATTGACATGCCTCACAATATGTAAGAGAAAAGGATAAAGCATTGTCATGCCTCACAATATACAAGAGAAAAGATAAGAGGATTGACATGCCTCACAATATACAAGAGAAAAGGATAAGAGCATTGACATGCCTCACAGTATACAAGAGAAAAGATAAGAGGATTGACATGCCTCACAATAAACAAGAGAAAAGGATAAGAATATTGACATGCCTCACAATAGGCAAGAGAAAAGATAAGAGGATTGACATGCCTCACAATATGCAAGAGAAAAGGATAAGAGCATTGACATGCCTCACAATATACAAGAGAAAAGATAAGAGGATTGACATGCCTCACAATATACAAGAGAAAAGGATAAGAGCATTGACATGCCTCACAATATACAAGAGAAAAGATAAGAGGATTGACATGCCTCACAATATACAAGAGAAAAGGATAAAAGCATTGACATGCCTCACAACATACAAGAAAAAAGGATAAGAGGATTGACATGCCTCACAATATGCAAGAGAAAAAGATAAGAGAATTGACATGCCTCACAATATGCAAGAGAAAAGGATAAGAGGATTGACTTGCCTCAAAATATGCAAGAGAAAAGGATAAGAGGATTGACATGCCTCCCAATATGCAAGAAAAAAAAGGATAAGAGGATTGACATGCCTCACAATATACAAGAGAAAAGGATAAGAGGATTGACATTCCTCAAAATAGGGAAGAGAAAAGGATAAGAGGATTGACATGCCTCACAATATACAAGAGAAAAGGATAAGAGGATTGACATTCCTCAAAATAGGGAAGAGAAAAGGATAAGAGGATTGACATGCCTCACAATATGTAAGAGAAAAAGTGTACATGGACAATAATGATAAGTTTTCCAATTTTACAGTCATGACATTACTCCTATTTTTGACCCATTTTTGAATTATTAGTCTTGATCTATATTAGGCTACATATTAAGAAGATAGATATCCGCCTATTGGGCAGCATCCGGAGATATACTTTCACATATTGGCGATATATGTGATATCTCAACAACTCTAAAATTCTTTATTTCAATGCGGGATAAAGTCAATTATCTAGTCCGATATCAGTACAAAAGCCTTTAGATCCAGATCATAAATAGTAGCTGTGGTAGTCTTAAGTGTATTGACGATATTCTCCATTTGTTGCAACCTGATGGTGACGCTTGTGCGTGGAAACGTAGCATATAAATTTTAATTCAAGGAGGTAAATGACTTTTTATTGACTTTATCACGGATTGACATAAAGAATTTTTGAGTTGTTAAGAAATTAGAAAAAAGATATGCAGTTGCGTGTCAGCTATTATATTTTTAAAAGTGTGCTTGAAAGAACGTCTTCTTCCGAAGTTCACAAGTTGCAGAGTTCGCAACGCTAGTCAACGGGAAGCAGACCTGACTACTCAGTTTCGGCACGAACTGCTGCAAGCGGAACTTGAGAGGAAGCTTGAGCTGAGTGAACACCGAACTACCGAGTGTGAACACGCCGTAGCGGCCTTCCGGACTTCGGCGGCTGAGGCCACAGTGAGAAACTTTGAAGTGGTTAGGTCGGCTATAGCTACACGTCAGAAAGAGTCAAAGTTATCTAAAATTTCGTACAAGTTAAACTGCCTTTAAAAAGGGAATCTTCTCCTCTAGTGACTCTAGTATTTAGATGGTAACTTGAGCAATTAGTATGAGATTATGGCATTATCTAGTCCGATATAAGTACAAAAACCTTTAAATCCAAACATAAATAGTAAGTGTGGTAGTCTTGAGTGTATTGACGATTCTCTCTTTTTGTTTCAGCCCGATGGTGACGCTTGTGCGTTGAAACGTAGCATATAAATTCTAATTCATGGAGGTAAATAACTTTTTATTGACTTTATCACGCATTGAAATAAAGATTTATGTGATATGTCATTATACACAATATATTAAAACTAAGATGCCATTGTATGCTTTACACAAAGAAATGTGTACGCGTGCAACCCTTCTAAAACACTTGAGGGCCAAAATACAGTACATCAAGTGATAGTAGAGTAAACGTGTGCTTAAAATTGCAGCAGGTCACCAGACAAGGACTGTCATATCTTCAACTAGAGCACCCTGAGAGCGCATACCTACCTCCGCCAAGAAAAACGAAGTTTAACAAAAAAGTTCAAATAAGTCTTGAAACCAGAATTTCGTTTTCAATCACCACGAAATACAATCATTTGTGCCGCTTGATATTAATAAAAGTTCCCGTGATTTTCTTGAAGATCCGTCTACAACTTTTTGGGTAATATTTTGACAAACATATAAACAAACCGAGATGAAAAAACGGAGACAGATCATTGCAGAAATTGGTCAGTTACCTTTTGTTACATTCCCAACAATTCCTGAAAATTTCATGAAGATCCGCTCGTAATGGTTTGAGTTATGCTACAAAGAAACCCAGGCAAGCGGACAAGCAAACGGTTCGACCGACCTTCATAGGAAAGTAATCAGCTGTTCCTCCTATAATATACCTAACACTCCCAGTAAATTCCATAAATATCCATCCATAACTTTTCTATCGTGATGAGAGCCAGATAAACAGACAAACATACAAACTCGACAAAAACGCAACCACCATGGCGAAAGTAAACATCCGGACTGTAGAAAAAGTGTACGCGTGCCACCATAGCGCCATATACATGAGGGTTATCTATCATACCTTGGAATAAATAACAGAAAAAATTGACAATCATCTCAATATCATAACATATGAGAACTATCATACCTTCGAATATACTGCATAAAAGTTCACCGCACTTCAGAGTATAAAAACTGTTTCCTTGCTTCGCAGCAGCAGCAGCACTCATATCATATGACCTAACGCAAGCGCTGGCGGCGCTCCCTCGGGCCGCTCTCACTGCGATAAGATTGCCGGAACTGGGGCACGAGCGCATGCATTAGGGACGGATATGCACAGAAAGAAAGGCCGCGCAGTGAAAAACCCGCAGAGCTGCGCTCGCTAAGCAGCGAATATGACTTACTTCGCTATACTACCACGATATTCGAAGATATGTGAAACCAGAGTAGCTAGTCTGCAGCTTGCTCTAGCTGATAATGGTAAACTTAAATCGCAAATAGCATTTATATTTTCTTGGTACTGCGAGTTTTCATCAGCAATAGTTATAGTCAGAAAGTTTAAGCCTCCGTTTCCGAGCAGAACGATATCACAGAGGAAGGAGTAATGGACATATAGTATGCCAAAAGAAACGGGGAACCCATGCACGAAGGTATACCTACACAGGATCAACGAGCATGGGAACAGCAAGTCGGGAACAAAGAGGAAGAACAGAATAACGCATGAGAAAGTAAGAGTATGAAATCAGGAAGAAAGCAAAAAGTGGGCACGAAAGTTAAGAGAGACGTCCCAAAGGCCTAGCTAATGGCTGAGGTAACTTGCATCAGCATTTACTACTAAATGACACTTAGGATATGCTGAAGAAAAGCTGCATCGATAGATATTCATGGGAATTACGGAAATATGACTGACAAATAACCGGTGAGGAGCAAGCATGGTAGAGAAAGTAAACCACGCACTGTGGGAAATTTGATGTATACATGCACAGCAACAACTGCAGAGCCTGACTAAGGATCATAAATGTGGCGCGAATGCACAACAAATTAATCAAAACCATCTCTTATCGATATGGTAACCTACGCTACCTACTCAGAGCTACATATAGTAATTGCCTATATCACCCTGTGTCGCCAACAATACATAAGTTTTCGTTCTCAAAATCTTCCTTTGACGGATGCAACGCTTTTTATGACATTTTTAAGATAACGAAGCTCAGTCCTTATATATCTCAGCTTTGGTAGTACAAAAGTAGGACTCAGGCATTGGATGGATATTAAGCTGCAACTTCAGACGACCAATAGTCACAACGACGAGCCGGTTTCCTCAAGTAGCAACAGATACTCGTCCAACGTAGAACACAAAGTTTTGAATGAGTGGTGCCTTCATCCTAACAAATCTTTTAAACAGCGAAACAATCGAAACGGTAAAGACTTCAGACAAATGTAAATTTATGTATTTACTGGTGTACCAGGCAATCAAAAACTTCAAAACTTCATTGATCGCACTTTAGGTAATAATTTGCTTATGAAGCATACGCTACAACCGCCAATTCAAATTATCATATGAGTTGAGTGCTCTCTTTTTTAGTTCATCTGGGCAGCGCACTCCTTCCTTCACTTAGATGATATACGAAAAAACGAGTTTTTATTAGCAAGCACTTCATGCAACACTAAGCTAAAATTCCTCACCGCGTATCCGGTATACGAAATGACAAAACTTCAGCATTTTACATTTTACGCTAAAGCAAAAACTGTTTCGTCAAAGGAAGAAAACAAGTTGGAAAAATAATAGCTGAATCTACTGCACCCTGAAAAATCGGCCCCTTCTGCTTCCTTGATCATCAAATCAATTTGCACATCGTGAACTGAAAGGAAATGCAGTTTCGATGAAAGGAAAGTAAGGAAAATCAGGCCCCATGAGAGTGCTAAGAGTGACTGCAAATATTTTCATTGTTTGGATTTCAACGTTGGTAGAACAAGAGGTATAGTCAGTTTTAAGGATAAGGATTTCCACTGTGATCATCTGCAACCAGGCCACATTTCACCTACGGTATCTGTTGTATTCATGCGTGACAGACGACACACAGATAAACAGGTAAAGAAACGAATAGATGACACAAATAGATAAATTTACATTGGTCTTTATTATAGTATTGAAAAAAATACATACAAAACACACGATGATGTTTATTATATTGGTGTTGGTTGAGTTATGGCGTGTTCCTCTTCAAACAACACAGAACGGAATTCTATCACTCTTTTTTTAATCATTTTCGAAGTAAAAATCTTGCACGAGTTGGACTGTTATATAGGTCTGAAGCGAAGGTACAGACAGTATAATGCAAAACACAAGTTTCTCGAGGGACAAGAAACTTATAATGTATTGTATCTTAACTACGCTTGCGAGAGGGGTGCGTATTGCCCAGAGTTTATGATTTCCGATTTTCGCAGCCAGAAGTGATATTTACGGCAATTTGGATTGCCCAAAGCAAAGGATGGCAGAAGCAGAATTGGCAGCGATCGCATTCTCTGATTAAGTTCGCTGTATGCGATGCATAAGCGGTGCTGCACAGACAATCGCGTGAACTCTATGGGTGCGTCATTGACCTTCCTTCAACGAGAAAAGTCTCTTCGCGGTTCAGTGCCTCTCAGAATCTTATCCTGGAAGATGTGCCATGCTGTGCGCCGCGGGTCACCGCGAAAACTGAAAGATAATCATTTACAAATGAAACTGCGGCCTTAGCGGGTGAAATGCAACCTGGGTACGCTGTAAAAAAATCCGCAAACGTATAAAGAAAAGCCAGCAGCAGAAATGATAACCAAGTCCCAGAAATTTATCTGTCCGAAAGCTAGTACACTCAGTGGACAGGCTCCATTCTGTATAAGCAGGAATTAGTGCGAGCGGCATAACTGAAATATAAAGGAAACCATCAAATTTGACGGCAAATCCACAAACTGCGGTAACTACTATAAAGGCTAAAAATGCCTTGGGGCCAAACGTACGTGCAGTGAACATGACGAAGCAGAAAATATTTAATATTCTGTGAGGCCTTGGAGGAAAATTTCCAATGTGCAATAACGGACCGAAGCCGAAATTCGTTATGGTGATCAGCAGCAGCAAGTAACGGAGCGGAAGCGGCAGCGTGAGATATAGCTTCGGGCCACCAGGTGACTGAGCTCCTCCAGATGCCATTCCTCAGCCAGATGAGCAGTTAGCTAATTACAAGCGGTTGTAATTAATATCAACATCGGCGGTAGCACTATCATGCGACAACAATCTGCGAGTAGAGTACTACTGATTAAAGGAATACCGACGCTAACCGAAGTTTGCTCAAACTAACAATGTGTGGATTGAGTACATCCTAACTACTTAACTTAAGTGAACTTCGTAGGAGACCTGCCAGCTAAATGCCTGCGTGTGTGTCGACTCCAGAACGCACACTGCAAGGAAATTCATCGTCACTAGTAGCGTTTTCAACCAAAAATCTTTCAATTTACCTGAAAATAATAAATATGCTAGAACATTCTCACTATAGCCGCTGCGTTGTCTCATACACAATTTACCACGCAATTTTCTGTTTTAGTATTAAACAATTTCTAACTTCAAAATAGACAAAGATAACGAGCCAATCATAGAACTCAGATATCTTACAGTAATACAGTACATATTGAAAGTTAGCTCAAGTTTTAGTAACCACTGCAAAGATATAAATTACAATAATGTACATAAACTGTGCAAATTCCACTTTGTCTTTCGGATAGCTTTGCTTGCGTAAATCTCCTGCCTGCAATGCAAGTACACATACTGTAAACCTTCTCTCGAGCCTTCGTTATCTTCTTATTTTTCATGCTGCCTATCCTAGGATTTCAATTTCGCTCCGCCTCTTCTTTCCCAACTCGCGATTCTCAAGCGTGGGCCCGCCCTTTGGCGTTTTATCCGTATTTCCTGTACACTCTACTTGTGCCTTCCTTTCCTCGGGAGAAACACAGTCTAGTTGTATTATGGGACTTACACAATACACTCATGCACATTTTTTGCTTAATAAACAATCATTTCATTGTCATTTGATGTACTATTTTTTCCCCCTATCCATGAATTAGGATGATCCTTATTCCATTTTACTGTGCCCGAATAGCATTAGCTACCAATGGGCTAGGAACTGGGTTTTGATATGGTTGCTTTACCCATTTTATACACTATCCACTTGATCATATCCCTTGTTCCAATAAACTTATTTACTTACTTACAAATTACCTGAAATTAAGAGAATGTGTGGCTCACAGAATTATTCGAACTGAAACAAAAAATTACGAATTATCTACGAAACTGAAACTGAGGTACGCAACGAGCAAGGAGGACGCGACAAGAGAGTCTGCTACGCCATCATTCCCATGTTTCATCAAAGTTTCAAGAAAAATAATACTTTATTCAAGATTGATCTTTGGAAGCTCATAAATAGAATAGCCACCTGAATAATGTTCTAATATACATGAAAATACTGAAGCACAAAGTATTGAAAAAAATGCAAATTAATTTCTGAAAAAAAAAACAGGAAGAAGAGAAAACAGAGAGGATAGAAGCAAAGTGGGCACGCAAAAAAAACGAATTTTCAGTTAGGAGTAAGGTTACCTGTTATCCATGGCCGCCACTCCTAATTACATGAAACAACCCAATTTAAACAGCCTAACCCTATGGCCTACGGACAATGCCATGCATGCCATGAGGCATGTTATCACGATTAATAGAGCTGCTTCGAGCCTCCCTTAACTTAGCTCTAACCATAAAAATTGAACTGTAAACTATGAGCAGCAAAAAAGTGGTTAAGGAATTCAAGCACGTTTTTATCAAGTTCATACAGTATTGGTACATTTGGCAAATAATGTACAATTATTCAGTAACTTAGTTGAGTCTATCCACAGTTCCAAAATCATCTTTCGCACATCGAAAAAATTATCGCCGACACCATGCATTAAAGGACATCCTCAACTCAACGAAGCCTCTAGGCTCAATTGGAGCGCAGCTACTGGACTACTTTAGTCTGACCAACCTACGAAGGCGGCTTGGGCGTGGTCAAATTCCTCTACGGCGTTGCCAATTCTACTGGCATTTCTTATAGCCCCGCCCAGTACCTGCGTCTAAAGCCAAGCACTACCGATTTAAGAGGATTGTACTGGCGGAAACTAATGAAGCGGGAATTGTGAAACGTTCTTGAGCATTAAATACCAATCTGCATGGATAAATAAGGATGCAGCCTGGTGAACTTCAAAGAAGTATACAGTTATGTTAGAAATGGAAAGTCTACAGGGATTTAAAGGAAAAATGTTATCAAAAAGTATCCAATATAATCATGTGAGAACAGCTACAGAAAAACAGCTTCATTTGGGACGGTAATGGTGGCTTACATATTACAATCTTATATACGAAATCTTAAGCCTCCCTGCCCAGCATAAAAAAAAAAACTGTTCTGAGCTAAGAAAAGGCAGATGCATGAAGTATGGCAAGAAAAAATGCGAATCCCATGCACGAAGGTGCTCCCACATAGGATCAACTCGCATGTTGGAAGATCTCTTCTCTCATAGAAAGAGAGCACAGTTATTCGCAGGACACTTAGATTAAAATTATCCAAATTGGTGACTGTGGCAGGTCTATTCCTTGCAGTAGATAAGAAAATGGTCGCTGCAGTTCCCTTTGCTTGCGAACAAATTCAATGAACTGTTCTGATGCAGACTTTCGTTGCCGTTGCAGTTCAGCAGATGCTTTTGAAAGATCCAATAAGGGGCCCTGATTCGCTTTTTCTTCCAAAACATAGGAATTAACGTTGTATATGCGCACCTTCGCTTGATTGTGTCAAACGCGTGAGTGGGAAGCTGAAGAAGTTTCCATGACGCAGTTTCATCCTAAAATAAGGTAACCCAAATGCTGTGCTCCCACCGATGTTTTTAGATTATCCCAAGATCCTGCCCCAAAATATCCTAGGATCTGGGAAAAAGTCCCAAGCAGTGGGAGCCCAGCCCAAATGACCAATAGGAAGTTTGGTTTCCGAAATATTGCTATATTTTATCATATTCAAGAAATTTATTACCATTATTCAATGCTTAATTACAACTGTGACTTCCAAAACAGTCCAAGATAACTCTATATTTATTGGAGAAGTAAAACATAAAAACATCAATTTTATCTAAGAACAAAATATGACACATGCGCAATCTCTTATGCCCCGCCCAAGCCGCCTTCGTCGGTTGGTCAGACTATAGTGGTGCTCTCTTCCTTCTAACATCAAAACCTTGTTTGTTGTCAGCTCACGAAATTGAGCAGAAGGACAACCAGGCCAAATTTTCGGCAAACTGTTTCCAACAGAGCGAAACAATATCGCCACACTCTCCAACCTGGCCAACCTATTTATTCTTATCAGGAAAACTATGACCGCATTATTAAATAAATGAATACGTAGGGCAAGTTCTTATTCATAGCTGATGAAACAATATATGAGCTACAAATTTCTTCAGCGTTGCTAACTTTGTAACTAGTTATAATTTTCGTTTAGTCAAAATCGGCAAAAAATAGCCGCAAACTTTGCTGACGGATACCTGACAAGCAAAAGTGGCTACCACTCTTCATCCAACATTGCGTAGACCCTTCCGTCAAGAAATCCACCAGAGATGAACCATGTACGTAGCAATATTTCCTGTTTCAGAAACTCCATTAACTAACCTTCCTTGCTACATACTTGACAAATGTGACAAATGTTTTGTAACCATTGCACATAACAGCTTTGTCTACTCTTTGTTGCAGTGGCGATAACGTGCAGATGGCAGAACTGCGCTGTCCATCACCACACAAGATTCCCTGAGCTCACTGGTTCGTTTCTAGCCGCAAGCAAGGCGAAGTTTAAAGGGAAGGTCATGCGTCGCTAAGGAACTTTAACCGACCGCCAAAAACAGGTTGCCATGCCTTGCTCTTTTTTTATGACTTTGCACTCTCGCCTGTGATGTTATTTTTCTGTTGACCGTTTCCGCTTTTTTTCCTATGCCAGCCTTCCTAACCATTTAAATTTTAAACTCCCGATGAGGAAGCAGGTATTCTGGTCACAAAGCTTGAAACGTTTCAAGTATGGGGGTGGGTTCTTCGAAAGACGTTGCTTGCTTCTTGGCAAGAAGTTAGGTCACTTGCGCAGCTCCATTTTCGTTGACACTTACAGTGTCTCTGTTGTATAACTGCTTTTCACCTTGTAACAATTGAAAGACTATCATAAACTCGCATGGTATAAATAGAAAATTACGTAAGGTAAACGCTACAGAGTAGGGAATAAAATTGTCCATTAAATACCTTTGAGCTAGGCTTGCACGAGCTCGACTTCAGGAATTGAAGCGCAGCTATAACGCAAACCATTTCTTTGTAATTTGTGGGATATGGGTGAAGGGGGGGGGCGAGAACTGGAAGCGACCCAGCCATATACCTCTACAACTCCAAAACAGAAGTATCATATGCTCAATATTTCTTTGCGTTGCTCGTGCACGATTATTAGCAGCGAGAAAGTTTTTACGTAACATTCCGCTAACTGGGAAGGAAGACAGTTATCTGAAGGAAGTAGGCAAGGTCCATCTCCTCGGGTATTTTGAATGGGAAATCAAATTGTAGCTTTCGCACGAGCAACACCACCAATACCTCAGTAGAATGACGAGCGCCAGTAGAAGAAACGAAGGGGTATAAATGCAAACTCTATGTCATCATTGTTGTCGCCAGGATACACAAATAATTAAAATAATTCAGGTATGTGTTTGGGTATTACAAGCGTATCTGTATGCGCTGGAAATTAAACTAGCGGCGCTAGGTCGGAAAAACTGTAGCAGTGCTACAGCTACAGATATTGAACAGTCTTGCGCGATAGCGTAAGTTACCAGTATGCAGGTCAAACTGAACAGGACTAACGATGGTGCGCACCGTAAGCTGTTCGTTGTTTTGTTATCATAACGATAAATAAAGAAATTGTGCAGTTTATAAAATTTAGAAGCTATCACACTATCCGTCTAACCGTCGTTTATAGTACTTAAAATATCCACAAATACTTCTAAATATGCACTAGGTAAGATATGAAGCGCTTATGCCAACAGCTCATAGAGTGCCGGGGTGTAAGCTCCGGTGTCTCCTTGGGAATGGGCCTCTTGGTTCTTCTACTGCCGCCTATCTTATCTAAGTACAAAAAAAATGCCAAGACAAAACCTGCATCAACTCTTAAAATTACCTCACCTCAATTGTTTCCCAAAACAAAAATTCAACTTTGAACAGCTAGTTCTTTAAAAAAATTTATACAGCTACCGTCTGAAGAACTGCTCATGAACATTTGTTTAATTCAAGGAGACGGCGGGGGATCAAGTGAAGATCCGCCACTACAAAGCAATCTGGGAACCCTGGTCGTCACTTGGAAAATTTGCGATCCTGATCTCCACTAGCATATATTTGGTGTTTTGATCGTAACCTGAAAAATTATACTGGAGTACAGATCTTGACTTCACAAATTTTAGGGATCCTGATCTTCACTTATTAAAAATGGGTCGGGTTCAGATTTAAACTTGGAATATTCAGGAGGCCGCGATTTTCAATTTGAAAATCTTGGGCGGCATATTCAAACCAAAAATTTTGGGCTCCACAAATTTTTAACTGGGAATTTTGGGAGTAGTGATCTTCACTGAAGAATATTTGAAGGCCACAATCTTGCTTCAGAAATTTACGAAAAATAATCTCGACACACTTTTTCTCTTTGGCTGTGATAAAACGTTATATGAACGCAAGCTGAATCCACTAAAACAAAGCTTTAACTTTTGAGGATCGACACGATGTGCAGCAAAGGGAACAGGGAATAAATTAATTCAAAATAAATGAAAAGAAGCGAGTTACACCGTGGGGGGAGCGAGGCTTGCCACCTTAGTTTAATTTCAATTACTCTGCCAAAACTGGCGCTTGTCTACTACATTCAATATAATTCCACTCAGGGAGCCAAGGCCACACAAGTTAGATTAGTTAAGTACGTCCATCCTACGTTATATATGGGAAGTCACGCCTCGCAAGTGACCCCACAGGAAGCGGTTACCTTAGCTAGACTTTTGGCACATATTTCTTTCCATGTCCACTGTGCTTCCTTCCATTTTCATACTCTTTTTAATGACGTTATTCGTTCACGATCTGTTAATCCTGTGCGGGCTAATCCAATGTGGATCACCTTCGTGCATGGGTTTCACGTTTCTATCGAAAAATGTCCATTGCTGTCTTGAAACGCCATTGCAATCATTAAGGAGGCCCAACTAAAATGTATTTCATAGTTATTGCAGTTCATACATCGAAGTATATAAAACCGAAAACCTGTGCTTTGGAAGACGTGCACAGGTTTTCATTTTTTTTTACCAATGTTGCGCCGACTAGAAAGTGAAAAGCAATTCTGCTAACGAGAAGCAAATTTTTTTTTACACAACAGAATACAAAACATCGGCTCTAGTAATGTCCGTTGCAAGTAAAGTACTTGGAAGATCTCCTCATGCAAACGATATATTTATTCTACAATGAGTCCATACCTAGTCCAAAGTAAAATATTTCAAAATGTGCAAAAATGGACTCTCGTTAATGGAGCATTTTTCCGTAGGTCGAGCGCTTTCAAAAACGAATATAAATTTGAGTAACGTTACTCCAATATTTTTTAGCCGACTCGCCTCCACAAACCGCTGCTTTATTGAGCAACGTCAGTCAAAAGTTTAATTTCTGAACCGCTTCCAAAAACGAGAGTAAATTTAAGTGCCCTTACGCGCATTTTCATGAGCCGAACCGCTTCCAAGAATGATGACAGCTTCCGATACCGTGCTTCTACTGCCTCCAGTTTCCAGAGCGCAACAGACAGACCATCACCAACGTCTTCTTGGCAGTGGTTCCGCAAGTTGCCCTGCAACTGCCATGCTTGTAACTGCCGCGCATGGGAGTTTTAAATTCAAATGCCCCGCAGCCTCTCGCAGTGGGCGGAGCATAGGAGTGTTGCGGTGCCCCTGAGCCGTGTTTGACCCTGGGCGCATGACGCCACTGAGCATCGTCGTCATGCTCTCTCGTAGCATGGAAAGCAAGCGAGCCATTGTCACTACTTTTCTGCAACTACTCTCACTTCGCAAAATTGCACGGTTCTGGTCATCCTCTCCTTCGAAAAGTTAAATTAAAGTCAAACCCCTTCATGCCACGCATTCTACTGTAGAAACTATACATAATATCTGTACGTGCGGCTCACTCATATTTAGGCATAAATGGATATGTGATTTTGTTAGGGCATACCTACATTACAGTAAAGGCAAGCAATATAGAAAAAATAACCAAATGTTAAAGTAATAGTTTGCAACTGCAATACATTGATAACTTGCTTAATTTTTGCTAACTGCTACGAACAGCGATGATGTATGGCAATACAAAAAAATCTTAGGAAAGAAAGCATGGGCGCGGTAATGTAAGTAACTCAATCCTAGTCATTATTTACAAACTGAAAAGGTCTGACGTCACGCCTTTTTCACTCAGCATCATGACTAGTTTCACTTTTCTTCAGACGTGCGTAGGTATTATACTGAATAGTTTAAGCCTCTGACACTACAACAAAGGCGATAGAACAGGGAAAGCAATAAGGGACACACGGTATGTTGATAAAATCGTTTATCCACGACACGAGAGTGCTCCCATACAATATCAACGGGCATGGAAAGAGCAAGCTGGGAAAAGAGAGGAAAATAGAATTAGGCATCGTTAATTGGAGTATGAAAGAGGAAGGGACTGAAGTGGGCGCAAAAGATTGACGTCCCGAAGACCTAAATATGGCTAAGGTCAAGTCGGGGCGCTGCTCGCCATAACATGGTGGATACACTTATAACCGTATGGCCCATTCTATATGCCTCCCTGAGAGGGACGTGCGTATTATCTGCGCTAAAATTTAGTAAAAGTATGAAATTTTTGCTTGGACTTCAATTATCAAACCTATCTTGCAGCTGGCGGAGGAGCAAAACTTCCTGAAAAAGCGAGCGGATGCACATACGTGACTGCGTTAAGAAATCATTATTAAACCTCCAACTTCTGTGCGAACAAGCTTTATTAACTTTTCCACGTGGCTACAGAAAACCTCGTTGAAGCTTCGAATAAATGGCACTGTGGATTACCCCAACCGCATTTTGGTGAATGTAAGTATCTTTGGTGTAGCAAGAAGACCAATCGGACGTATCTGTTGCCAGATGGATAACACTTTTGCTGACTATCGTCACAAAATCACGTATGTTTTACATTAGCTGTGCTGTAAATTAAGAGCACAATATAATTAATGCTTGATGTTTTCTGAGGATTTTAGCCCTTTGGTTGCCCGCAGTGTTGCTTGATAAGTTGATCCCAGCATCAATGTTTACTTCTAAAAATCAGGGCATTGTTGTTAAACGCACACTTTGTTATCTAAACATTTCGACGGCATTTTCGGCAGTCATTCTAAAATTATTGTCAGTTCATGCTGACTTTCTAAAGTTCAAGAAGTGATGGCATTATAACTACGTACTAGTCACTACTTTCTCCAAAGATTTCACATTTTTGTAGGAGTTTTCTTTGTTTGTGTAACGTAAAACTTCCAAGACTCGAACACTTATATCATCTCTCATTCTACACCCTAGGCAAAGGCTCGTTCATAATTGAATTGGTCCGATCAAACGGTTCACAGAGTTTTAAGTTCAAACGTTTCGTCGCATTTTTGCTTTATCGTACGACGTTGACAAATGTTTTTTCACAAGTTGCTGCAACTGCCGTGACGCACTGATTGCATTCGTTCGAAATGAACTTATCTGTCTATTTGCGAGCCTGGCATCAGGCAGCTTTGGGCGACGCAAAGCTACTCTAATCTTCTCAAATCTCTGTAATTTTCTCGAGACTTAATCTTGGCACTTGGACTTCCTCGTGCATCAGGGGGCGAGTGCCGTGTCCATCAAGTCTGTCCAAGAGCCTAGACTTATCTCTCGAGAAATTAAGAAATTCCGCTCTTTCATAGCTGCTTGATGCTACCAGAACTGCGCTTCCAAACAACTGTGCATTTATATCAGTGCTTTCAGCATCATTTTCACGTACGACAAGTTGAGTATTAACTAATCAATACACTGTTTTAAAACTTATACGAAGACTTTACTATGTTCGGTCCGTTCCAAGACTACAAAATGGGATGGACCAAAATCAACTCCGACTCCCGAGTCCAGCCAATGTCAGACTTTGAGTACCGAGACAAACAAATGTCCGACTCTCAGTCCTTGTGCCCAAAAATGCTCGACTCTGGAACAGTTGTCCGCTCGACATGAATTGCCCGTTCAACACACTTTACTTTCTTCATCTTGTGTCCTATTATATCGGTACTATATAATAATAATAATTCACGTCGAGTTTCTATTTATTTAGAAATATATTTATATTTTTTTCCGTCACGCTCTATGAGAATAAGATAGGAAAAAATCAAGTGCTGAAGACGGCATCGTATGAATAAAACTTGGTATTGTATGAATACCTACGGGAGTCACACTTTAGAACTCCAGCAGAGGGACCTGAGCTTGGGTGCTTTTGAGGCAGAATACTGAATTTTCATTTAACCCCTTCCGCACGACCGCGCGGTTTCGCCATACGATGCGCTATCCGACATTAAGTATTCTAATTATATTTATGCTCTATCAGTGAGTATAGCAGTGTGCTCTGGCATAGAGAATATGCAGGGAAGACATAAATAAACCGTGACGATAGGGGTATCGTCATCGGAGAGCGGCGGTGCGGTCGCCATGACGACAACAGTATCGTCACCGTAGTGAAGGGGTTAAGAAGACCTCTGAGAAGTAAAAAGCCCAGGAGACAACGGGGTTTCCGTGGAATGCTAATTTTCTGTCGTCATTTTTTATACTGACGGCTCGGGCTATTACTAGCTGCACGTGCTATTACCTCCGCCAAAGTGTGTGTTTTTGCCCAGATTTGATTCTCCGTATGTTAGCAAAATAATATATGGCATATAATATAAGGTATAGTGCACTCGGTATTACCTTCATCACAGTTACATTTTTGCCCAGATTTGATTGTATGTAAGCAAAACAACTCAGCAAGTTACGATGTATCTACATGAAATTTCAGGAGCTGTTTCGAATACCAAGAGGATTATTATTAGAATCGGTGTTTTACCACCACATGCAGACGACGTAGCGAGGCCAAGAGGAGCAGAAGATTAAATTTTAGCGATGATCTACCAGTCCATATGTCTATTTGCCTGCTGCCTTATAGCAACGTAACTCAAAAAGTTACGGACGGATCATCACGAACTTTACTGGAACTGTAGGGAATAACACGAGGAGTATATCGTTACATTTTGTGATGATCCATCAGTTGGCGTACAACTCTGTCTTTTAGCATGGCGTTGCTTGGAGGAGGTCGGCGTTCAGAGGGTAGCTCCAATGTTTAATGTTTTATTTGCTCATGAGTAACACTGCTAAATTCGCAGTAGGTTTCTATAAATATTATATCATTCTTACTCTGCTTGTGCCAAAAGTGTAGCTCCGTGTAGTAGAAGATACATCGCGTATAGAAAATGACACTGTCGTCTATGCCTATACGATTATATGCGCAGCGGCACAGCGACAGGGAACTAAATCTACCTACCTTGCAGACGCCGTTTTCTTTATTCCTGACGAATAGCGTAATCGCAACGCCATGATACAATTGAAGTAAGTCATAGCTTTGCAAGAACAAATGTTCCTTTGAAGCATCGTTTGGCTCAACCTCTACTGTCGACCAAATACCGGCCGGTCGTGAATTAGGCACAGTTTTGCAGCTCCCGTAATTTGGGGCGTTCGTTTTACGGCATACATGTTGGCCTATTGCATTCCCCTGGGCACCGTCTGCGGTCAGCCTGGTATGAGCTACCTTAATTCCGACCTAGGCCTTTCAAAGGCTCCAACACGATGCATTTTTCTTGGTGCCCTTTTGAGTCAGCGATGCTAGCATTTGTTCCTACTCAGACTTGCTTAATTGCTCGAAGTCTGGCTCCGCTCCAGCCCTCGTTGTTGAGAGAGGACTAAGAAATGATTTAGATTTGACATTTTCGTATAGTCTTGTCTGGCTTGCTTAGATTAGGGTTGTATATCTGAGTGGTATTGTCGTGAGGAGGAGAGAGGGGCTGTTCATTTGTTTTGTCCTCCATGCGTGTAGTAAAGATTGTGCTAAATTTCATTGCACTGATATGCATGTCACCATGTCGATATTGTCAGGTGGTGGGAACAATGGCGCTTTCATCTGTATCCGTAGTGATTGCATAACAATAGTTTCAACGATTGTTAGATTTATCAAGTAAGCTTTGGCATGATGTCCTACTATTTGATGAGCCTGTTTTGTTCAGCTACTCTTGTATATGCAATATTACTGGTATTATTCAAGTTTGTTCACAACTCCACAGTCACAGCTAATTAAGGTGTTGCAAGACAAGAAGAGGAAGGAACACACAGTATACAGGAACATAGAGCCCATGCAGAACGTTGCTCACGCACTGGATCAAGCCGTGTCCCAGGTGGCAATCAGATATTATATTAATATTATTATAAAGTTGGAACGTTTTTTTCGTGTTATATATTTCTGGTATGTTATTATCACGTTATTTTGAGATTACAACGTAATATTTGTTCGTTGTTTCTATATCTTATACTGTGATAATAATACAATAAATTTACTCACGGAACATCATTTCAATATTACAGAATAACCATAATTTGGCAGTTATTAGAAGATAATGCTTTATTAATACTAAAATAATATTAAATACATTGTTTCAATATTAGTTAATAATTTCATCGTAACATCTCACATTATGCAACAATATTAATTTAATATTTCCGAATAATGTTATCCTAACATCGAAATAATCGTGTAAAAAATTATATTATTTCAGCATTGGGAATAATTTTACCAAATGTTACATCACTACATTATTCTAATATTAACACAACGATTTTTGCTAACTGGGGTAGGAGCAGTAAGTTTAGAAAGAAGAGGAACAACAGAACAACGCATCATCAGTAGGAAATGGTAGCAGTTAGCATATTTGGGCACAAAAGACAGACGTCACAAAGGCCTACCTAGCTAAGGTAACTGATGATCCCTGGAGTGCGCTCCTCGTTTTAACAGGATGCGCGAACTTAACTGAACTTACCCTACGGCCTGTGACCCATCCTTTGGTCCCTGGGCGGCGGTTCATACATAGCAATAATTCAATAAATTCTGCTTGCCACGGTGATACACCGATTGGATCCCTTAAGGGGGCCTTTTCAAAATTTATTTTTTTTTATTTTCGAACAGAGTTTTCTGAAATTTGCAAATAAGATGTAAAATCAAAAAATAAGACCATTTTGTTCGTGCAACTTTTTCAGTTTGGGCCTTAGTTTCTTCAGAAAATGAGATTTTCATTTTTTTTATTTTTTTTTCATTATAAATTTAAAAAGAACGTAAGTCGATGAGTTTTTATGCTACACTAAAAACAAAGACAGTTTTGGAATCCTTAAAACATTCCTAACAACGCTAAGGAGGGGTTTTTTGAATTTCCTTTTCGTTTTCTATTGACATGAGACTTTAGATGGGTTACCGAAGAATTCATAAAATATGTATGTAAATTTTCTTGATATTTCATTTATTATTAAAAAAAACTAAAAGGAAATTGAAAAAATCCCTCCTTAGCGTTGTTAGGATTGTTACAAGGATTCCAAAACTGTCTTTGTTTTTAGTGTAGCACAAAAACTCATCGACTTACGTTCTTTTTATTCTAAAAAATCAAATTTTTCAGGGCGGCAAATTTTATGTTTTTGTTGATGAATTTTGTAAAACATGCGCTGTTTACAGTGGAAATGCACTTGACATGTTGTATCTATAGTACATTTCCACCTACAAATACCTTACCGTCGTCTTTCACTAATAAAAATGTGAAATAGCTATACCTTTAGATGAATAAATAATGAAAAAGTCAATTTTTGACCCCTCCGGACCCCTTTGCCCCCCTTTTTTGGGGAGTTCTAGTGCTGCTAGCCCCCTAAAAATTTGGGACGTAATAGCTCTTGGTATACAGATCATTTTGCAGCAAAAAAAGAAAAAATAAATTTTGACCCCCTCCGGACCCCATCTGGACCCCTTTTGCCCTCCCCCGTTTCGGGGGTTTCTAGTGCTGCTAGCCCTCTAAAAATTTGGGACGTCATAGCGCCATACCTGAGGACACTTTTTGAGCATAAAACAAAAAATTGGAAATTTTGACCATTTTCCGTGAGAAGGCCCCCTTAACACTTCTTAGTTTTTGAGACCAGCACTTCAACCTGACTCGGGTTCCATTAGCATTCATTTATGGGTAAGAGCAAGGCAGTGAGTACGTGCACGACACCCAAACTGAACCAAGTGAAAAAACAGCCAAATTTAATGAACATATATGTGTGCGGTTGCAAACAGCTATTTTAATGAACATATGTGTGTGGTTGCAAACAGCTACCTTAGTCTTAAAGATCAATCAACTACACAGTACCTAACAATAAAGTACTATGAAGGCCGAACTGCGCTTTCATGTCGCACGTCAGACTAAGCGAAAAGAATGTACATTTTCAAATGATGAAATCTTCCCCATGTAAGTGTGCCGGTGCTACAAATGCCCCTGCCCTTCTTGTTCTGCACTTCCTTCATGCAGTGTAGATTCGTGCCGCGCTATAGCGAAGCTCCAATGTTAAAGTTGAACTGTTCTCTGCAGCCATCGCATGTTCGCTGCTGGTCGAGTGTTACGCTTGTGTGTTAGACCGGCACGTGCCCAGGCCGGTCGTTTGCCGGGGGCCTGTGAATCGTCATTTGTGCTTGTTTTGCATGTTGCACAAGCAGAACCTGTGATACACTAGTGAACCCGTGCGTGAAAAAATTCATGCAACGATAGATATATAAATTTGCTTAATATAGGCCGGTG
>LQNS02015106.1:13022863-13034950 GCA_001587735.2 Parhyale hawaiensis
GGATGACTGGGGCAGTTATAGATTTTATACAAAAAACAGACTCCACCAACTCTGCGACGATGCGCCAGATCACAGGGCACAACACCACCCAGCATGAACGCACATCGACGAACTTCTTTGTCAAGCAAACACAGATGACAATCGGTAGCAGAACAAGATACTCGAGGGTGGCATATAACTCGGACTCGGAGAAAACTTGTTCTGTTGAAAGAAGAATCTAAAATGGAGACAACCATTTGCTGCAAAGAAATTATCGTGGTTTTTACGCTCGTGCTGACCGCTGAAGAATATCTTACCATTTGCCTCGATAATTATGCAGTCAAAATAAGACTATAAGTGTAATCTAAAGGCGGCTCAAGTTTGGATGGAGAAGACCTCAGAAGAGAGTACACATCACGATGGAAGAGATTGTTCAGTGAAGCTGTATGCATTTGCATCGAATGGACTTCAAATTTGTCAAAGAAAGACCGGAATCAGATATCCTGTTCGAGTGCCATCATCAGCAACCTGGATTATTTTCTACCTTTCAGTTTCCTATGAAGCTTGGCAGGATCAGCACAGTCTTTTAGCCGATGATTAAACTGATGAAGCCAGGAAGGCCAGAGCTAATTTTTGTCTATTTCGTTACTAAGAGCGTGACACCTAACATATAAATAAATATATAAATATATTTATAAACACACGACGGTCATTCTTAGTATAAGATAGATTTTTCGGTGCTGCGTAAGTTGTTTCAAGACTGAACCTTAACTATGTTCAAACCGGCCACTTTACATTGTGGCGATTGATTTATTTGCATTGGAACAGTTAAAATTGTGCATTAGCGCTTGCCCGATAAACTCTTAACTATAGCAATGTTCCTGACCTAAGGTGTTCGCAAAAATAGACAAATATATATGTAAAATGTTCAATTTCACATGATTAAATTTACAACATGCCATTTTAGATTAGATGGCCAAAGTTCCAAAATGCCCCTTATACGGCGTGTCAGGTTGGGCGAGGTGTGTCAGGCTGGGTGAGGTATGTCAGATTGGAAGAGGTGTGTCAGGCTGGACGATATGTCATGTTACACGTGCTGTATCAGGTGGGGCGAGACGTGTTCGGTTGGGCAAGGTGTGACAGGTTGGGGGAAGTGCGTCAGGTTGGGCGAGATGTGTCAAGTGGAGCGAAGTATGTCAGGTGGGCAAGGTTCTTAGACACGGTGCGTTAAGTTGGAAGAGGTGTGTTACCGTACCTAAGACTAGAATGGGAAACGTTACGTACCGTATTAAGTCAGAGTATGCAACATGTTAACCTAAAACACATTTATTGTTAGAGTTACTTTTCCGTGGGCAGTTTCGTCATTGAACTATATACATCTAGTTTCAACATTTTGGTTCTAGAACGCCATGTCCTTTAGATATTTAGCTTGACCATGAGATTGAACAAACAAAGTAGACGTTTAGGGTCATGCATTACGCCTGTTAACAGTGGCTTATTGTCAATAACAGCCTCTTTTTACAAAGCGAAAATTACCGTTAACGTATTTGCTTACACAAATGGGTATTGTCGTATGGAATATTGTACGATTTTGTCTAACTCGTGACTGGCACTAGCGTTAGTTTCCTATGTTCATTATCTACGCTGCGTGAGAACTTCATAAGGTCTGTACCTCGGTACGTTACCGTTCTCCCTTGTCTGCATTTTTGGCTACTGTAGGATTTTTTCTTCTAACACTATAAATCCATAGATAACGATAATGTTTTGGAGTGCACCTGCTGTGCTGATTTTATGGTCGCAACGTATTCTTCACATTCAACGGCATAATTTCACAGCGTTTTTTTTTTCTTCCAGACATTGTCTGGCTCTAGCGCGGTGGCTCTGGTCATATTCAATTTTTACGTTTTCAAGTACTTTACCCACAAGTACAGTACACTTCTTATGTTTCAGTGTTGCCAATAATATGCAACCCATTTATGTGGCAGGTGGCCCTCATATTCTCTGAGCAATGTTTGTATTGCTTAAATGTAAGGCTGGGCAGTAAAACACCATGGAGAGAGAAAGGGACAAGTAAGATGAAGCGTATTCTACCATGCTTCACCAATGAAATTTTGCGTGGATCATAGAAGGAACTATGCTGAAACATAAATTTATTTAATGAGGAGCCCTTGGGGTGTCTTAGCCAGCCTCCGAACCGTCTAGACCACCTTCGAACTGTAAGGAGCCGCTCTCGTTATAAGCGACCCCTCGGCCACTTCTATTGCAAGTTGTTAGTAGTGCTGTGACTCTCGTGAATGCTGCCCTGTCACAGGCTGCAAGTGCTTTCAGTTTCGAACAAACGTAGAATAAGCTACAGCTCATGGGGACACTGTAGCACTACGATGAAAAACCTCGCGTAGCAGCCTGCATCCCTTGAAAAACTGCGATTTGTTTCGTTTTTGTTGAGCGTTGGCAAGTTTGGGAACATCAATCCGCAGGAGGCGGGCGCTTCATTCACTGATCGACTCTCCGAATGGGCCACTAAACCTCAATAAGGCGGAAGCTATGAACCATTACTCTCCATACTGGACCAAACAAATGACCCGAATTCGGCGAGAAAAACGGAAAATTATACAAATTGCAGTTATTGCTTTTGTATGCCGTTCATAGGCGGGCATTCTGTTGCCACTTGAGCGAAACTGTTCCATTTTTCATGCACATTATTACGAAGAATATGCACAAAGTTGCATACATACACTTTTGCACCATGAGTATTTTAGAAGAGTTTGCTGAGTTGCCTTGAAAATTTCCTGGTTTGGAAAGGTATTCAGAAGACATTTTTAAATGAGACAGATCTTTGTAGTTTATATTGGTGTCTCGTTTCTGTAGAGCGTTGTTATTTTACATGATCCTGTTCGCTATTCTATGGATAACGTACACTTTTTGACCGTGTCTAGATGACAAGCTCGACTCTTGTCACTGCCAATTAGCCTGGATAGCGAGCTGGCAGCAGAGGACTCAACGAGCCTGGCAAGCTGGGAAGTCTCACCGCATGACGATGGCACATCTAAAGTGTAACTTCAGTATCCGATACACACCAGCATTAATGCCGATCAAACCATGCTACAATCATGTTCAACTCTCTTCAAGTTAACTTATTCGTAATAGAATGAGCCCCAATCGTTAGAAATTAACACGACGGCTGAATGTATTCTATATTTCGACATAACCGTCAGCTCCTATCCAAAATTAGAATATCAGTCACGAATGCGATGCTGAACATTTAAATGTAGACAAGGATCGAGGCAGTGGGATGGGATGCTGTATAATTATATTATTATGGTCTTTGCTTAATCCTTTTGGAAGACAAATTATAACTATTACTTTTGTAATTGCTTTGACACGATCTGGTATTAGAAATTTAGCACGAGTTTGCAATGAAATGCAGTCTTGTCCTATTCCCCCAAAAGACAATTGGGGTTCATGTTAGCTTTGGTTGTTTAATCCTTCTGTCGTGGCCAATAGCTCGTGCTTCCAGATATTTCTATACCAAAATCAGCACGTAGAGTTATAGTCTGAAAAATCGCACCTCACCTCACAAAGGCAGCGAAAAAGATTGGCCACTATTTTTTACAGTTAATATACTTGCCGCATGCAGATGAGTGTTCATGACAATTGTAAAGGACAAGTAACTGGAAAACGATATAAGAGCAATATTTCAGCAGGCAGAAGGCTAATATATTTTGTTGAAATCACCGCACTAACACAAAATATATGAAACCCTTCAACGCACAAACATGAAACGTTTCATAACATTTTTTCTGAAACAACTTACGCTTTCCAGAAGGTCACGAGGCGATATTAGTGACATTTCAGTTTGTTGCGAGTATATTCATTACAATAATAATAAAATCTTTATTAAGAAGTAAGTGACCAGTATAACAATAGGTTCACATTTTCAAATACTTGTTTTCTGCAACATTATGCAGTACTACGTGATAAACATACTAAACTTTCTTGAATTAAGATAAAAAAATAGTTCCACTTCCACAAAAAAACATTTTCTAAAGAGTGAAATAGATTGAGAGATGGATTGCACTCCCAGATGTATATATATTTCTACCAGGTAACGGAATTTCGAACGTGCTGTGACATCAAAAGACACTGGAGCAGATTCGTGTCCCACAAAGAGAGAGACTGCATCCACTTCCATCGGATCGTTCCAGATCTTTTTCTTTTTTCTCTCTCTTTGATCGGATGCAGTTTTACAGGCAGTCTCTTAATTGTCGTAAGAATTTGTCCTGTAGCAACCAGAATATCTCCCAGTCTCTTCCTAACGTAACAATCCAGGCTTGGACTGACCCAATACACATAAATTCACTCTGGAAATTGGGCTGAATCATTTGTAGATCGCCTGGATTTCACTTTCCAATGCAGTCCTGTCGACCGTCTGCCTACGGTGTTATCTGTCGTGCATAATGCTACGTAATGCGACGTGAACCTGCGTTGGAATTAGTCAATTAATTAGGTGCCGCTCCCGGTTATTGGGAGCCTGTGTACCTGCCTCGTACTGGCCATGCTGATGTTGTTTGTCTTTGTTGTATTTTCAGTTACGATTCACTTCTATTGTAATGGTCCTGATTTACTAATTTGACAATAGTGTCGCGGAACAGGGCACGGTTGCTGTTCGTTCCTTGGTTAATTGGAGCAGTAAAAAGTCGCCGTTTCATCCGTTTCTTATCGATGTGTTGCCTGAAACGATAGCTTGGTCGTTTTCCTGCGCTGCAGGATTGAAAAGCGTAATCCAATAAGTTTTGAAGCCCGCTATAGTGAAAGCCATGATGTTTTATTTCATCGTTATGTGGACGGTAGCTCCTTCCTAATGTGAAATACCAGTGAACTTGTGGCATTCCCCTCTATTTTCATGTAGCGAATCTTAGACCGCATATGACGCTCAGTGAGTTAGTTGTACATTCTGAGTTTCTGACTAGGTTTTGTGATATTAGTGGAGCTATCAAGGACGTTGATATGTCCATTAATTTTATTTCACTTCCAAGACAGGTAGATTTGTCCTTGTCTGCCAGTAGGGTTTGCCCATTATCGTAGTTCACTACATGGTTTGAGCACAATGCAAAGACCACAGTGCTAAATTGGGTCTGTAGTAATATGGCTGATTTCACTATCAATTAATAACGAAAATACAGGTGTAAACGGTCAAAAGCTAAATGCATACGTTGAAGTTCATAACACACAATTTTCCAGTGTCAATGGCGTTAGCGTTCATGAGCTAAATCTTACCATAGAAGCCACGTGTTTTAGCAACCCATTTAAGACACATCGCGATAATCTCCTGCTCGAATACTGCAATAACCAATTCTATTTCCATGGCATTGACCCCTAAAGTTGATTTTCCCCGATTCTCCACTGCATCCCATCCCGGATTTCCAGGTTTTCACGAGCGCTTCTTTGGTATCTGCGACAGGGCCAAGCAGCAGCCTGCTGTGCGGGCCGAACTAGAGACGCCAGCGGTCTTCTTTTGCTATACCTCACAGAGCGAAGTGGGGAGTTGACAGCCCTAAGTGATGAAAATTAGTAACCTACATCATGCGTCTTTAAGATAACACTAATATCACTAAAAGCTTTTGATTGTTCTTGGCGGTATTCCTCTGAGTTGACAATGAATTGCACAGCTACAAAGAATCAACCAAAAGTTTTGTTGCTCTTTTTAAATAGGGTAAATTAGCCAAAACAAGCACAGTTGTATAATTCCTTTGTATTATATGAAAGAATTATATTTTTTGTGACAGTTACTTTTTTCAATTTGATATAAGTTGTATTGGTCAAAACAAAATGCGCATGGAAAACGAAGGCTCAGCCATAAGTCTACTATACACTAAGCTGGCAAGACTGAATCAGAAATTTCGAATCTTCTCAGTTGGCCGAAACATAAGTGAACGCTCATCTACAGAACTATCAGTCGGGTCAGAGATACCGGACGCATCCAACATCGTGCAAGAACTGGACGTGACAAATCGGTCAGGGGGTCCCACGCTCAAGAAAGTCGTCAGGTATATATATAGAATTCCAAAAAATCCACGTCATTCCGTGAGAAACATGGCTGCATAGGTGAATGCTGCAAGAGTGTCACTGAGGCGAGTTGTAAAAAACAATTTAGCAGTGGCTTCTTTGAAACGAACGCAGGAAAGTTCATAGCTTGACAATAGCTTCAAAGAAGAGAAGGCTGGCGAGAAGTCGTACACTAACTCACGGATCGGAAAACGAGCTCTTCAGTAGACGAGCTTTTCAATACGGACTATGGCGCAGCTTACAATTACCAAAATGACAAGAGTTCCAGCCAAAAACTGTCACTCATGACCAGAGGATGCTTCAAATGTCTGCTACACGCAAAAACGCTCGTCGGTATTGGTCTAGGCGGGAGTGTCTTCAAAGGACAAGACTCCTCTTGTTTGTTTTTTTTTAGAATGAGTGAATATATATATCGAGAATAGGAGGAGCTATGAAAAACTTATTTCTGAGCCTGGGATATAAAACTTGAGCCACGGCTTGTTCAACGATGGCGGTTTCTGTTTTAGCAAGATGAAGCGACTCCTCATATACTGTCAATACAGCTCAAATGCAGCTTCCCGACAGTGTACCAGAATTTTCCGTTCCAAAGCAGAATTAACAGCCAACGCGTCATGCTCTAACCATCATCCAAAGGGGCTGAGCATCTGGTCCATCTTAGATGCCAATTTTTGTGTAGTAAAGTCTCACTATTCAGTAGCAGTTTTGGAGTATTTGGAGCGTAAATGGGACAAATTATCACCTGACGTCTTGTGCGCTGCCGTTGAAGCAGTGTCTGGTAGACTTGAGGTTGTAAACAAATAAAATTTTAAATAGATTGAGGTTTTGCTAAATCATTCTGTTAATCTTTGTAATGCCAAATTTCAGGTAGCCCTTTGTTTTGGCACGAGTTACGTGTCACGCTGTGGCACTTATGACATTTCATACAGCCATTCCTGTAAGGGTGAGGACTGGCCGAATACAAATATGTTTTTTCCCTTTCGCTGGATAGTGCATTTGCCGTACGCGGGAAAGCTTCAACTAAGACTGTAATATAACAATAATGATGTTTTAATGTGATAAATATGCTACACCGCTAGGCTGTCATCAATATCACCCGTGAGACCTTTATGAACGTGTACTGCTCCTGAGTATAATTAATATAACAATCACGCAAGTTACATATTTGTGTTCAACACACTATGCACAGATGAACATCACTGAAGCTGTAAATATTTTTTATACACGAAGCACTGACAACACGTGGCTCTTTAAGCTCCAGCCTGGGATTGACGCCAACGTTCCATAAATGACCAAAATATACGTTTATGAAAATATCACTATCCTTCGTACGTTCTCAATACTGTGCCAGTGATGGTGTACTTATTCATAGTTTTTTTTACGAAGGAAGAGCAGCCAGAATGTATATAACGGGACTTCAGTTACAGTGGGAGAGTAAATCATGGTCTTTGGTGGTCGAACTATTGGTTCGTTTCTTCCTGGTGTATACTCGGAATTTCATACCCACTGGGTCTTGTAGATAAATCTGTACAAATTTTAAACACCGTTTACTCTCTAAAACTGGCAACATTAACCTATGCCACTTATGTGAATGCCAAATCCTAACGCAACGCCTTGGAGATGAAAATCATTCCATTGATGAAAGTCAAAGCGTCAAATGAGTTTCTCTTCCAACAGGACTACTCCCGCCCATACTGCACGAAAGGCTGCTCAATTGCTGAAGAGGTTCAATATCCAGTTTTTGCACCAAGACTTTGCCTTCAAAACTCAAACTCCCCAGAGCTAAACCAGTAAGATTATTATTTCTGATCGAGAACTGAAGCCAAAAGTATGTGCTAATACCCACAACTCTCTAACAGGTCTCAAAAAGGATATCAAAACGCCGCGGTGGCAGCGGCAAACGTAGAAATTACTGGCGCTGTGTCCAAATTTCGAAAGTGTACAGAAGCCGTTATCGTGGCTGAAGGTGATCATATTGAATGAAAGTTGTGTTTTTGTAATTTCATGACGAAAATATAAAAGTTTCAAGGTCCAGTGTGATTTTTTGTCCAGTCATTAGAGTTTAAATATATGATAAACAGAACGGATTTATCGATCAGTCCCGCTCTATGTTTTTCTTGTTAACACCTCTGTTCCACATTTTAGCTGGACAGAATATGGAAACTTTTGAGAGGGTACGAAATGCGCAAGCAAAGGGTCTTCAATTTTTTCAGCATCAACTAATCATTTTGCTTCTTCATTGCCACCTTTAATGCTCGTGCAGTTCGATCCTGCAAGATATTCTAGTCCTGATGCTCTCACTGTTGTCTGAACCAAAGGTTTACATCCGTAATTACAATTTCAGTAGAAATACGACTAGAGGCAGCCGACATCGGCTCTTGACCAAGATTGTGAGCCTCCGTGGCGCAATCGGTTAGCGCGTTCGGCTGTTAACCGAAAGGTTGGTGGTTCGAGCCCACCCGGGGGCGTGCTCGTTTTTTGTGCTCGGTGCCGTGTGCTACCTTAGCAAAGACAACGCGGCGTTAGCTGAAGTTGTTACATCTCTCCAGGTAAAATTCATCCCTTGATGATTAGAGAAATACTCGTGAACGAGGGACAACCATGATACGAAAATGTAATTCATATTTAGAGTTATGATTGCCTGCCTACATAAAATGAATAATTTCGCTACATGTTTCCGAACGGGAGGGAAGATTCAGCTGTTCATTAGGACTCAAATCAGCTGATCTCATTATAGTTGGCAGTGACAGTGCATTATTTATATTGGAAGTCTGTACGCCAAGCACGAGCAATGAAGTATCATAACAAATTATTCGCCAGTATTATTGACGACGGGGCACGTAAGAATTTAATTGCTCTAAAATTTTTAAATAAAGATAGGACTATAACAATTAAAAGTGCAGGCTTCACGTGCTTAAAACGACATATATTCGCGCAAGAATTAAAACGAGTAGCATAAAAATAAATATTAGATAACAGCGGTACGAACAAGCAGGAACTTTCAAAATGAGTCTTTCCGTCTGAATAATTTCGTAGGGATGTTCTATTCAGTAATGTCAGATAAGATACAGGAGTCAGCAATGGCGTTCGAACTACTGTAGGCAGGCTGGTGTTGTTCTCATCACCTTGAAGAGGTCGAAACATGACAAATCTTTATAACTGTTAATAAACTATAGACGCGCAATTAAGAACGTTAGACAATACGCGAACTTCTTAGTCATTTTATTAAAAACTTTACAGAAAGTTTTCAATGGGATTTTCTTACGGATTTAAGCGACGTTAGTGTTTCAATATTAAAACAAAGTGAAAAGTAAGCTGATTTTACACTCAATTTCATAAATATTATTATACTCAAGAGCCAAATGTTTACCACCGCACCCACAACGACGTGCAAACCAATCAGTGAGGCTCGGTGAGACCGCAGAGTGCGAATACCACAGGCGACCGAGCAGTACTCAATACTGCAAAACGTGTCTCAGTCCGCCACGCGCGCTGCGATGGAGAAAGGGACAAGGTGTAGAGCATCTCATAGGGACGAAAGAGGAACAGATAAGGTAGAAGGAAAAGACATATGTGCTGAAGGCTTCTATCAAACCTCTTCTCGCCGTACGCACACACATGAGCAGGCACGAGCCCCGTGAAATAAGTCGGCCTCCAAGATTGCTAAGATTGGCGGCCCAATTCATGGAGCGGAAGGAGAAGGAGATAGAGGCTCCTCCTAACTTTATAAACTAACCTCATCAGCACGATCTGCTGCCAGATGCAACAACCCCTACAGAAAGCCACTCACGTGATCCCTCTGGGGCGTGAAGTCTAAGATATTCTGGCACGGAGGGGGCCCGCCAGAATTTCCCCCCAATGAAGGGGTTCAGGTTAATAGTATGCAAGAGGTTCAGTAGGACGGTAACGCAAACAAAAACTTTCGTTTGTTAATCTCGCAGACACGGTTACCAAAAGGAATACCGTTAGCTGGTCGGGTGAAATAGCTACCCAGTTCCTGCCGCGTTTTCTTGGTGGTAATCTTATATGTATTTCACAGCTCGAAATTCCAATGAAATCGTAAAATTCTTTCCAACTATCCATTCTCCATACATCTTACTTTCTTGAATCATCAACAATCACGTTACCACCCCTACAAAACATCTTAGATTTAAACTGACAGTCCAATGTTAGCAGAGAATCTTATAGGCGGAAGTAAATAATCATTGATATTTCGCCCAAAGCACCAAATTTCCCTTTACTCATCTCCCAGCTAGCGGCATAAAATAGCATCTGGTAAATTCTGAGAAAACAGCTCGCAATTCCGCTCGATGTTTGCTGAAGCAAAATAACTTTGGGTGAAGCCCGCGACTGAGGTGCTATTTGGGCCACTTAAGGCAGAAAGGCGCGCATCAGCCGCACCAGAACCATATAAACATGGCGTAAAAGCACAGCAAACAAGGCGTAAATTTAAAAGTTCCAAGCCATTAGGTGTGGCTCTCCTGAGAGAACCCTAACCAGATTCTATAATATCTGTAAGCATGCACAGGAGCGCGCACACATGCACACAGCGGATATGCTGCACTTACCAGCTGGCAATATAAACTATATAGATCACTCCTACCTATAAGAGAAAAACGAGCAACGGGAAAGACCTGAGCTATGTTATTTGCCATGTTATTTGTTCCTTCAAGAGAAATCGACAGGAGTTACAACATCCCATACAGTTGCTGCATCGCACGTAACTCAATGCTACAATGGTAATCTCTAACATAACTAAAGCACTCTGAGAGCGCATACCTCCTTCCAGCAAGCAAATCATGACAACAAATTTATATTGGTCCTGAAACTATAATTTCCTTATATAGGCACCTAAAATTGTGCCTCTTGACAGCAATAGCAACTTCAGTTATTTTCTTGAAGATCAGTCCGAAACTTTTTGAGTTATTGTCTGACAAACATTTTGACCAACATTAGTCAAAGACACAAACGGACGAGCCGATCAACAATAAAATTTGCTCATTTGTGCCTTTCAACATATCTAAAAAATTCCTGCAAATTTTGTGTAAATCCGTCCATAAAGTTTTGAGTTATGTTCCGACCAAGGACTCCTATTATCTGAGGAGTCCTTGGTTCCGACACACATTTTGACAAACATTAGTCAAACGCACGAATCGATATCACCAAAATTTGATCATTTGCGTCTTTCAATATTTCCAGCCATTTGTGCATATTCCATAAGGATCCGTTCATAACTTTCGGGATTATTTTACTGACAAACATAAAATAAAAAACAGACAGAACTAGAACGCCTCGTGGCGTAGACCATCACCCGCGGTGGAGGCAAATTCAACGCCGTCATTTTTGATGGCCAGCTAATCCTAGTTTCTGATACAGATGCTGTGTCCATCAAGGTTAGGGTACAGCTCCCAGAGGACTTTATCATAATTATGTCACTTGTTTCTCCCTCTGTTAGATCGCTGTTGTTTTGAAAATGGAGGCTTAAATCTATTCAATATAATAACATTAGAAAACTAGAACGCCTCGTGACATAAGACAATCACCCGCGGTGGGAGCAAATTTCAACGTCATCATTGTTGATGGCCGGCCAGCTAACCCTAGTTTTAGTCAAGGGTCACATCTAGGGATACCCACCAAACTCCCTAAAAAGAAAGATGAACATTGCTCAACTCCTACCTGTTTTTGGGTGGACAGACATAATATATAGAAATTTATATAGAATTATTATTATATATCTTGTTTAACCTCCGTAGCCGCGACTCAGGCGTTTCAACAGCGAATATACTTGTGCAGTATTCAAATACCGCATATTGGGTAGGCGTGGTGGCCACGTGCGCTACTACGGGCAGGGAAACAAGGCGCAAAGTATACTAGGAGGCACTCGAGTGGTCGGCCCCGTTTGTGTCCTTCCACACGAGAGAGACTGGAGATGTCCCGCGTACCAGGTCGGCTATCTCGATCGACAGCCCACCTCACGGGACAGAAAAAGGAAAGTAGAGAACCTACCTAACTTTACAAAACTAACCTCGTCAGCAGGAACTGCGG
>LQNS02015106.1:13061403-13075690 GCA_001587735.2 Parhyale hawaiensis
CTTGCAGTTGTCGTAGCTGCTTTCAGCAATTAGGTCTCCCGGTGAAATGTACTGCGTCCGATCGTTGTCAGGGGCCAGCCTCAGTATTCCCAGTAAGTTATCGGTAAGGTTCAAATCAGGCAAGCAAGGTGGCCCTACCATCAAATTCTTATAGCTGATTTGCATTAAGAATAAATATGCTTGAGTTAGCAGTGCGTTAATTGTAGCCCGGGATGCCACGCCATGAGGCTGATATAGCAGCCTCTGATACTGCAGATACTGCAGCAGTGTTTTTTTTTTCTCAACCATGAAAGCAAAGCTGACCGAAGAGGCTAGCAATTGAACATGTAAGTCAATTTAATTTAACCCTTCACTGCATATTTTATTATACACGATACGCACCTATAGTGTTATTCCCAAAGAAAATGCACGATTTAGTCCTGCAGTGACGCGTTATCTCTATTACATGCTCGAATATCTAATATGTTGAATACCTCCGCCAAGGAGGTTATGTTTTTCTCGGATCTGTCTGTCACCAAGATAACTCAAAAAGTTATGGACGGATTTTGACGAAATGTACAGGGATTGTTATGTATATAGGAGGAACAGATGATTAAATTTTAGTGAAGATCCGTCCATCCGTTTGTTTGTCTGCCTCTTTTTTCTTAATGCCAGAACTCAAAAGTTATGGACGGATTTTTATGAAATTTATGCATGCGTCAGGCCCGTCCAGAGTCACTTTTGTTCAAATTGTAGCACAAAGTAGCACACACAAAAAAAAAACAGGATGGAAGTGTGACCGTAAGAAGGAAAGCTTGCAGCAAAAATTATGCGGAAAATTTCGAACAACAGAAATCTCTAAATAGAACAAAAGGAAGCTCATACATAAATATAAATAGCGTACCATGTGTGTGATTTATTTCAACTTCTTGAAAACCTTAATTTTTTTCCTACTCAGCAATTCCAAAAGTAAAACGTCGAATGTTCACACTGTACCGAAGAGCCTGAGCGAATGTAACAGTACACAGAGCTCACCTCAACAATACCGCACCAGCCAGCCACAGCAGCAATAAGCAGTAATCCAATACAACAGACCAATGGTCGGCAGACTAAATTTAGTAACTTGAACATTTACATGCTGGGGAAACAATAAAACGAACGTTAAATTGGATCAAGTTGGCTGATAACAATCAGACTTCATTCAGGGCAGTCAAAGGCGTATCGCTGACATGGCGCGGGCGGCAGGGGTAATTTCATTACATCAATCGCGAGCTTTGTTGCACAGTCATGGTAGCGGGTTACATGCAACGCTAAATTGCGTGTCCCTACTGCAGAGCCGCTGCCGCGGGTTGCTTTTAACGCGACACTCGGCGTTGCGGCTACAGAGCTGCTAAAGAAGACTATGAGACGAAAAACAACTTTCATTACAGCATCAACAACGAAATGACGGCAGAAAAGTTGATTGCCTATGCTATACATACAATGCACAATAATGTGAAACAATAGGGGAAATTATGCGCTCTTTTCCACATAGTAGAAGGAGTTCATGAGACAAACGGCCCATTTTATAATAAATTGTAAGCACTGTAAAAGCTTGGGAAGTATCTGGTCAATTAATTTACATTTCTCATGAACGAAGACGCGCCGACGTCAAGATCGTTACACAATCTTGCAGTTAACTGCTGTGGTAAAACACGTGACTGTTCTACGGGAGGAACAGTTTACCGAAGGATTTCTTAAGCGAACTGGAAAAGCTTAGCTTCAAAGAAAGAAAAGCAGCAGCAGCACAAGGAAGATCATCACTCAAAACTCCCTTGTCAACAGTTGCCCAACTAACGCTTCATTCTTCGGGGACTTTGGCGGCATAATGAAGTTGGCTGCAGAGCGCGGTGACAACCCCGACGACGTAGGGGCTGAAATGCGCTGGACTGCGTGTTGACTGAAAACTAGTCGCAGTCATCATCACGCGTTGCAGCCGCGACAACAGCTGGGTAATAAGAATTATAGAAATCTGAACGAAAATCGAAGTAGTACGAAGAAATGCACGCACAATGAACATGGAATGAACCTGGCCCACAATCAACCACCATTCCACGACTGAAATTCGCCATAATAAGAGAGCATGACCTCCGTCCTAACACAACAAAATGTGAGCTATAAAATCCTTGCTTAACATTGCAAAAGCTTTAAATGTTGAGCAAAGAAGTGCTCATGAGTCTCCAACATAAATAGTTGGGTATCGTATATGCTGCCACACATACGGTACCTGTACGGAACCCAGAACTCCCTGCTTTATAAGACGCTCTCACGTTGTTCCACTGAATTGAGGATAAACAACTAATTACATGCGAAATGCATCAGTAGGATTTATTTCGTTCGGAAAGCGCATTACGGCAACATACAGAATTTACATTTCTCTAACGGCAAAGTAGGTCCAATTTAACTCGTTAAGATTTTGTGAAAATTTAGGCAGGTTATCTTAGGAACCGGTAACTTTGATTCAGGGTTTTTGTAAGCTATAAATGTCATTTTTAATCCAGCAAATGTTTCATGAAAAGTTTGAAGAAGCATTTGACAGTTTAAAAAGGACATTTATAGCTTTCAAAAACTCGGTATCATAGTTACAGTTTCCAATGATAACCTGCCAATATTTTCACAAAATCCTAACGAATTAAATTTGACCAAATTTCGGCCCCCCACCTGATGAGCTGAGGTAAAGCGAAACGGGCGTCGTGTGTACCTAATTAAATTTCCAGTCCAGCTGTGCTTCTCATCGAATTCTTCAATATCTAATGTAATGCCATCTCAAGACAATAATATATATATATGTGTAGCTCTATAGACTAAAAATTATGCTACTTGGGGTTCTATCCATCCATTCCTACGTCCACCCGTCTGCACATTACGCTTTCAGTAATAGGTAAACATTCATCATTCAAGACGCTCCGATTTGGCTGGAATGAAGTTCAACCAACTGTACACCGGCAGTTTTTCAGTATTTTTGTAAGAAAATTTGCATTATTGACGACATCACAGCTGTCATTTTGTTGTTTTCATCATAAGTTGGTAGATGGGACACGAGTTCTTTCTTCTGCATAGCTCTAACAGCGTCATATTCGTCGATGTCTAAATGGATAGAAAACTAAGACCTCAGAACATTTTTTCAAAGTAAATCACCCTGGAAATCAGTGTACTTCAATGATGTGAATATTGAGTACATTTTTTCCCCGATTAAGTTTACGAGTGGCGAGTTGACATTTTCTAATTCTACTCAGCCCAAATATGATTCTCAATATATGAACCTTTTTCATGGCACAACGCTACTGAGACGAGTGTAAATGATGACGTCACAGGAGGCGCCCTTAGAAGTTATGAGTCTGTGTCTTACTTATGACGGTTGTACACTATCGCAAAAGTTGCCCTGTCACTAAGCGTTTTACTGTGGCGGTCACGTTGCCGTGACTACAACTTATAGCGTTTGAATGTCGCGATAGAACTAGTGCGTCACTGCAGCTTTAAACTAACCTAATAATAGGAGATACACTCAAAAATTGACCATTACCTCTTGTAACAGCTCACAAACTGTAAGAAATGACTAATAATTTAGATATTCATCTTGGTGTTACCCACGGTGGCGGCAGCCTTGTGTGCTGACGCCACGCGGCAGAGGAGCTAGGTAGGTCCGATGCCAAGCCAGACAAGCGAGCTCATTGCGACGCTGGGTGCGCTGACTCAGTAGACTATGTATGCACAGTTGCCGTGGGGGCACTTACCTTCCTCAGAGATGGGAAGGGTGGGGCGCGAGTCGTTGAACCTTCGGCTATTGTAGCACCATAGTTAATAACGGCCCGTGGTCAGCTGCAGCTGTACTTACTCCTCTGAGCCAGTTGGCCTATATCTGCATCACGAACGAGTGCGGGTGGGTTTCCCAATGGAGGGTGCAATCAAAGTTGACTATACTGGCTGAACCCCGCGCGAGCCAAAGCATGTTCGCGGCGACGTAATCCGATGTGGGATTGTGTGGACGTGCAACTTCTATGTTAGTGCGCACCCGCCAGTAGTCTATAACAAGAGCTCTCATCCTTTTTTTTTTTTTTTTTGTTAAAACAGAGCAGTCAGTTTGGAAGGGTAGACCTCAAATTCACTTCATAGGTACATACCACCTATCCATTTTAACCATTTTTTTTTTCATATCATATTTACGTTGCGGAAGCTTATGACTAGGGCTGTAACAATATGGTCTTATAGACAGAGAAGTCGGTGATAGCTCCAAAACAACGACAAAAAACTCAAAACTAAAGCTATGACGGTAACACAACCTGCAGAAGCAGTTCAGTGCTGCAATTTGTTGTTTTGGAGCATCATCGACTTCTCTGTCTATAAAAGCATAGTGTCACAGCCGTACAGTTATGACGTTCTTAATGAGGCAAAATGCGGAGACGAGATACACCATGGGGCATAAAGCGTGCAGTTATAGACAGCTTCACTCAAAAGCATTTTATGGAGAGGAAGTGTTATACCCAGGAAGTAAAATAATCACGCAAGCAGGGGTATAAAGGCGGATTTACACTGGAGGTTACGGTCCGCTAAATCTATGGGGCGTTCTGCAAAAATGTTGTAGACAAACAACCCTCTCAACAGTGGGTGTAAACAGTCCGTTGCCCTCGCATAGAACATTTGTGTAAAATTTTAAATTTTAAAAGCCGTGAAGTCATGGCTGAGTCCGATACGCGTTTTACTATGGAACTGTACGACATTTGGAACCTTTTGAAGTTTCTTTCGTTGTTCTAGACTACTAAAATTTTCACGTATACGTAAATTATCTCTGTTATTGTCCAAATTTTATTTCCAAAGCAATTAATTCGAGCGTTTCACAAAACGAATCTCATCCGAAGTTCACTCCGACGCCGTCAAAAATATAACCTGGTGCATTATGCCGTCGCATGATCTGGCTCCATCAGGAGTCAGCGTAGCGGTGTCGTACACTGGACGACGGGCTGTGTCGGCAATGTATTTTCGTACTAAAGTCCATAGTGCCAATCTGCTTTAATAGTAACAAGGATCGGTTATTGAAGAAATTGGCTAGGTCTGCAATAGTTTGTCGTATAATAATAGCATCAAGCAAAAGAGAAAGATATTGGATACGGTGGAATATACATGTAGTGGTTACAAAATATCAGATAACTGATAAAAAAATTGAAATGTTTTAGATTATGGAAAGTGAAATTATTTACCCGGTACAAGAAACATAGCTTAGGAATGGCGTGTATATACGGACAAAGAACAATGCAGGAAATGCATCTGAACAGTGACATTGCCATAATTGCATCTTTTTTTGCGCTGCCGTATCTCTAACTTAGCAAGAGGAAGGAACGAAGCCTTTGCTGGTAGAATATTTCCTAGATACACAGGTGAAATCAGAGTAAGATGATACACAACTAGAGCTAAAACTACTTTTACTTTGTTAAGTTCCAGTTTTACCACCGTAGCCGCAACTCCGGCGATTCAACAGTGAATTTTTTTATTACGTCATCAGCAGGAATATTTTATCTTTGCATTCCTGCTGGAAAACTCAATTTGGCTCAGTGCGCTACAACTGGCGGGGAAAAGGCGTAAAGAATAGTAAAAGACACTCGAGTGGACGGCTCCTTTTGTAGCCTTCCACACGAGAGAGACTAGAGGTTTCCCGCTTACTAGGTCGGCTATCTCGATCGACAGCTCAACTCACGGAACAGAAAGGCAATAGTAGAGAACCTACCTAACTTAACAAAACTAACCTCGTCAGTAGGAACTGCGGCAAGCTGTAACATTTCCTGCGGAAAAAGCACTCGGGACCCTTGGGTGCGTGATGCCCAAATATATTGTGGCAGAGATAGGGCCCGCCAGAATATACCCCTGATGGCGCTAAAAACTACTTACTAATGGTGACATTAACAAATACACATATTTCTGGAATACTCTAGATAGGTATAGTTATGAGGAGCAGAAATAAATATATTAAGTGTAAGCATGATAGAAAATTGAAGTTTAATATTCAGCATTGCTCAAGGAATATGATCAAAACACTGCTGTGTTTGCAGTACATTATCTGTTGAAACACATAGGGAAGTAAACTGATTGCAGGGGAGTTTTCGAGGTTTCATCCATAACTATGAACCTGTTTCTGTGTGTTAGAGTTAGTCCTTTCAAACCACCATAGTTAATTTGTGGTGGATAAGTTAAGTGAGGTGCGTTAGATGAGATGTGATCATGTGGTGTGTTAGGGAAATAAGGTGAGTTAAGTTAGAAGAGGTGCGTTAAGTTAAAAGATGTGCGCTGTGATTGATGACGTGCGTTAGGTTACGCAAGATGTGTTAGGGTAGACGGACTGCGTTAATCTAGACGGAGTTCCTAAGGGTTAAACGATAGGCGTGAATTTGGATGGATTAGGTTAGAAGCTCTGCGTTAGGTAAAAGTAAAGCCAACTTGACCGCACCCTCAACTGGGGAACCCACAGGCGCCGGTTTGTGCTGCGGATATAGGCCTGCTGGCCCCAGAGGAGTAAGTGCGGCTGCAGCCGACCACGGGTCATCAAGAACTACAGCACCATTTTTACGGAAGATTCAACGACCCCTGCCCCCCTAAGGCCCCTACCACCACCCACTCATTTCTGAGAAAGATAAAAGCCCCACGGCCGCTCTGCACGCCCACCACTGCCGAGTCAGCACACCTAGATCAGCAAAGAGCTCGCATGCCCGGGTTGGCTATAGAACCTGCGATACAAGGGGTTTGAGCTCTGAACATCAGAGAGCTCGACACATTTTAGAAAGTAAAAACATTAATTAACCGCGGTATATCCACGAGTCCCGCTAGCTGATATATATATAGCTATACTGTACATCAATCGCAAATAGACACAGTGAATAAAATCCGCTCCCTGCATAGATAATTCAGCGATACGTATAGGTACATAACAGCATCAACAAACATCTTCGGTACAGCGAGCGAGTATCAAAAGAGCTTCACGCAAAGGGACCGTTTCGTTGTGTCTTAGCCTATTCGTGCCAACTGTAAGCATTTGTGGACATTCGAAATCGAGCTGTTCCTAGGCAAAGTGATGCTTAATTCAGGCGCAAAAGAAGGCAAAAAGAGCTATCCCAAACAATGTTTGGCTGCCCCAGAAGCTATGATCCGATAAACTTCTCGAGCAGCCAAAAATTCTATTTGGGATTCTTAGACAATGTAATGTACAATACAGTAGCGTAGATGTGATGGAGCAAAGGAATTTTTCTCTATATGTGCAGCATCTTTAACGTAAAATTCAGCTAGGTAAATAACTACATATATGAAAACATGAGGAGAATACTTCAACGCAAAATGGTGGCACAACAACTGCACAGGGAAAATAATGTTTGTCGTCCCCCTCAGTTGTACTCCCTTCACCTTTGGTTTAATGAGGAAAGAAAAGGGGCAAAGCACGATATACCTGCCAAGCCTGGGGTGGTGTATCGTCCAACCTGGGGGTTGAATAAAAAGGGAAGGAGCAGGGCAAGGTAAAGTCAATTAAGACAATGGCGCGATGGTGCTTTGCGAAATGATCTCAAAGGCCGCCAACATAGCTGGGCTTGGCTTTCATTAACTGTTCTGTCTATGCGACTCATTATCGTAATTAACGGCACCAAAGATCGATAGCCTCTAAGCATTCATTATAGACGTAACACAATACACAACCAACATCGCCACATGCGCAGTATATGTGGGAGGGCAAAAAAGTTAAACTAACTGCGGTGGTTTGAATCAAGACACTGACTTTACTAGAATGTCACCCAAAAAGACACAGCTATTTATTATGTGGCAACAACGTCGTTTAATCCTGCTTTATGTAGCTAGTTCCTAGATAAAATGGTTTGCAAACGCATGGCACAGAGATATATGCCTTGTAAAATCTAGAAGAGAATATTTATTATAAAAAGTAGATGAAATGAAGGACAAATCGATCACAATTTGATACTCAATTTTTGAGCTGGAAAAAAGATGACGTAAAAAAAATGTGAACACCATCACTATCAAAATTGATTAGATATCATAATTCATAATTAACTTCTCATATCAGAGTCCAGATATGATGTTGTAGTACGGGCAGAGTGAGAAGGCGCATTATCATGCATGAAAATCAAGTTCCGAAGCAACGAATGGGGTATGTCATCCAGCCATGGGACCAAGGCGTCTTTCAACACCTCACAATATCATGCAGATGTAATTTTCACGCCACCAGATACTCTAACCGGACCTACAAGTCGATCTCCAATAATACCAACCCATATCATAATACCACCTCCCTGCTGTTGACGTTTTACGCGTTGATGACACTCACCTCCAGGTAGCACCCAACCCTTACTCCACCCATCAGGTCCATCAAGGGTTGCCCGGGTTTAGTCGGTGAAAAAAACATGAATCATGTTAATCTTCATGTGTTTCTCTGCCCATTCCATTCTCAAAATTTTATGTCTTGGGGTCAGAGGAGGCAATTTCAGAAGGGACTTGACAGAAGCAATAGAGCGAATGATGTCATTTCTTGCGGTTTTAGGCACTTCAAGAAGCCCAGCAGCCGTAACAATTTATTTACTTGTTTGCCAGGGTCTTTTACGTATCTGACGAACCACATTTCTCATGTCTCTAACAGTAACGTCCTTGAATGCCTAGCATCTGATATTGTTTCCGTGGTGAAGGGTCCGGCAAGAATCTTGTCACTGTGTCAATATGGCCTCCTATTTTTCGGGCAATAACATCAGGAAAGGTGCCTTTAGCAGTTTCTTTGATGATAATTTCTTTCTCCTTGTTAGTTAGAGCTATTCCACGTTCCATTTTAGTAGAATATACAAGAAGCTATTATTGTCGTTCACCTCAAAAAAAGAAGAATATGCAAAGAGTTGTCAATCAGGGTACACAGCAAAATGTAAACAAACTCAACAGTGTTGCCATGAGATGTTACGATTTCCCTCCAGCAAGTTTCCTGAAACTTTAGTGCTAAAGCTATTATTTCCGTTTTAAGTGTACACAAGCACGAGCATGCGCAATCCTAGTTAATAGCAACTACATAGACATGGGACCAACATAGAAAAAACTGCCCAAACGAGCAAACACGATCAATTTCAGCTAAAGTCGGCCTCAACAATAAATCCACGCGCATAAAAACATCACGAAAAGCAGGGCCCGAAACAAGCGAACACGACAGAAACTTCATCATGGAGCACAGGATAAAGCTCTTGCCACGGTCCCAATCCACCATAAAGCTTTCAGAATCCCCCACAAAATGAGCTAACTTCTGATCAGAGGCTGATCCCTCAAATCCAGCAGCGGTGTTCACAACAGTGGAAAATGAAATCAATGGGACAGCAGGTCACGTTATCGACGCAATTTAAACGGAAGACGGTAAGGTCAGGCGCGGTTTTAGAGAAAGCTTCAACGATGCCTGGGAAAGACTATGNGCAGCGGTGTTCACAACAGTGGAAAATGAAATCAATGGGACAGCAGGTCACGTTATCGACGCAATTTAAACGGAAGACGGTAAGGTCAGGCGCGGTTTTAGAGAAAGCTTCAACGATGCCTGGGAAAGACTATGTTTTTTTTACTTCGGGCATTTACATCAGGCCTACCATTACTTTTGTCTCACTGAGTTTCTGTAGACGAAAACAACCTGACGGCAAACTGTCACGGCGCGGGTGCTGGTACTCTACCAGCAATGTCCAGCTCAAGTACCTATAGAAAAACAGACAAGAATAACGTGATAGCAAGGGCTCGCGCGCAGATATAGGCCGGGCCGCACTATCGTCTCTCACGACGATTTTGCGTCCACGTAAGCTTTCCTGCGCGCGCCACCACTAAAATAAACACTACTTAACCAACCCTAACCTAACCTAACCTCCTTACCCAACCTTACCCAACCCAACCCAACCTTACCCAACCCAACCCAACCCAACCCAACCTAACCCAACCTAACCCAACCTAACCCAACCTAACACAACCTAACCCAATCTAACTTTTCTAATCTTTCTCTAACCTTACCTAACCGTTACCTAACCCAACTTAATCAGCGATACAGCGAGCAGCGCGGCGCACCAACTTGAACGCGGCTCACGCGCACACGATCTGTGTACACAAACACGCACACATCTCCGTCGTGAGAGACGATAGCGCGGCCGGGCCGAAGCTCGATATCATGTCTTATTGAAAACTACGTAGCCTGCATCAAGGAGCAACAAAGTATGGCTGCCATATCATACGCACAAATGAAATTACTACCTATCAGCAGTGTTGCAGCAAAATGAGAAGCCAGCAGCTGAACAAAAAACGGGACGCGAGACGAAAGAAATACTAGCAATGAAACGCTGCACACGGACGCAAAAGGACCAGGTGGCATCCGAATTATTTGCTTATGTATTTGGTGATACAAACTCCAATATAATATCCCTTGGCAGTACTGGAGTAATCTTTTAGAAAAAACTACGAGCGTCGCTCCGCTCATCCCACTTATATTTCACCTCGCCATTAAACTTAAAAAGCCCTGGAAAATGATAGGTGGTGCTACCATTAAACGGAAAATTTGGCCTATAATTCATTTCTCCATGTAGTCACAACGATTCTGAATTCAATTTCACCATGCAGCAATAAGCAAGAGCTCAATTTTCGGGAGCAGTGACCGGGCATGGTCCTCCATGCAGAGCTCGGTTTGCCACTCTTGTCCCGTCGCTACTCCGGAATCGACGAACCAACCATCAACAAACCGTACTGACATCTAGTGCATCGACTCCGTATGCGATCATCAAGCTTCGGTGGCAGTTGATCGGTGCGGCTTCTTTGCCACGGAAAAATTCAGCCTTGCACCTCCGTTGCTGACGCGCGTACAAGGGAGTTGCACTCTAAAGAGTCGGTTTCACAATATAGACTTCCTCCCCGTACATAACACAAAGCGTGCTAATGCTTTGCCGCTTCCTTGTAAACACTCAAAATGGGCACAGCTTTTCAACGCTTCAATACAACCCAAATTTTAAGGGATATCTAAAACTTAGCCACTGACACTAAGCAAAGTGACTTGACGCTAAGAAAACGCTGGAACACTTTGCACAGCGTATGAGGAATAAATGTCTAGCGTGACAAACCTTCAGACTGTCATACCGTCAAACGAGAAATGAAAACTTTGGGTTGGTTTATACGAGAGAAGGTTCAGACATCATCAAAAGGCCATGCATAAACAATCCTCTCGAAGAGAAATCAACTTAGGCGAAATACCTCGGGCATAGTATGAGAGATATGATAGTATACACATACTTGAGGCTACGAATCCGTCGATAGTTCAACCAACACTTGTACGATTCATCAGTTCACTCAGATTATAGAAAGCTGTAAAACAAATATGTGTGAACGTGCCTCTCTTATTGTTACAATAAATCTAAATAGTCAATCGAAACTTTGTTTTCTCGAATTCTGTCGAGCGACGCGAAGATGAAGTTCAAGCTAACATGATTAAGTTGCAGTTATAAGGACAAACTAACATTAATTCCATCCAAAGCAAGAATCGATATAGAGGGGCTCCAGACTTTAATTAGCTTTTGCCCTCTTATAAAAAAGACGTTTGCCAATGATTTAGAATACATCAATGGGGGTGGAACACAGCGAAATAGAAAGAATATCGTACGTGGAAATATCAGAGAGACAGTCCAAATTTTGACACACGTGAACGAGTGAGCTGCGCCGTATAGTTCAATATAATCGCAACTCCACAGTGAATCAAACCCATGCATGATCGTAGTGAAAGGGAGTCACCGAGTGTGGCCCGTGCGGGCTTTCGATTTAGTGGAGCCGTCAGCCATTCTTCGTGACCTGGACATTCATGACACGAAGGAGAACGACGCTTCCCTCACACTCTACGAGAACCAGGGATTCATTAAATTCCAATGCGATCTTTTCGTAGTAAACAGAAGAACAGGAAAATCAACTGTGAGTACAACCTTTATTACCAGCCAAATGATCCTGTATTGCCATTTCCGCAGAGCCATACATACGTACAACAATATTTTTTAGCTTCCCGGAAACGAAACATGCAGTGTGCTACGCGCCGTTTTTTGGCTGTACACTAGAATGAAAATTAGAATAACTGCTAGAAAGCTCCATGAAGCTTTGCGCAGCTCGGCAGCTCGATAAGGACAATACCAGTAATCATTACCGATAGAATTCAATTCATAAAATGGGTCTATTACTTGTCTCAAACTGTGTGCTCGTATGTTGCATTTACAATCAACGCATCCCGTGGATTATAACGCATATGTGCCCACAGTGCAAGGTAAACGTCTGTTTGCTCGTTAGTTTTTACCCTAAGTTCACGCTCAACACCATTCGAAAGTGTTACTGAGTCTGGTAAAAAAACAGAAAAGTGCACAGTTTTCTTTTTAGTTCTAATTCAGTCCGAATTTGAAGTGATGTCCGTAAGCAAACTGACTTGACGACTAACATTTTAGTAAATCATTCACTGTACACATAGTTGCTTTTGCAAAGACACCACAAAACATTCGAATGTTTTCAAATATGAACGTAGGGAAAAAACTAACGTGTGAACCGGCCTTATTTATGAGGTAGCAACATGCTAAAAGCTAACCCTAACTGACAGAGTCTGTGACACCTCGCAGCAAAAGCTCATCTCTTATTAGGAATACAGTAGAAGCAAGAGATCCTGTAGCGAAATAATGCAGACCGAACAAAATATGTATGCAGTGCTTACACGGGAGAGAGGTGCAGGAACCACAGCATCGCCAAGTCGTGTCCACACGGCGGCTCATAGAGCGTTGTCGATTAACGTGTAGCGACTGGTAAGTTTCAATACGCTGTCCGCTTCACACGCAGACCGTTCTCGTTAGCAAAAGATAACAATTTAGTTATGAAGCTGCTAGATCTAGAGACTTTGAAGTTCATTTCGCGACAGAATTTTAGATTTAGCGGTTAACAAAATATCTCTAAATCTTGGGTTTCACCACTATAGCTGTAAATTATTTTAAATTTTAACCTAAGATATCATGAAAAAGTTCATTTAGCGCCAGTAAAATCTCTTCACATTGGTTAGTAGGGAGTATATTATAAACAAACACAGGCAAAAGATTCACTGAATATTACAGGCATTTTTGAGCACAGGAGTAACAATGCTATACCGTATATACTCTCGCTCAGTGCAGCGATGGGAAGGTCAAATGGAGGAGGACGCGTCAGGCGCTGCACTCCCCAGGATCTGTTTATGCCTAGTGTTTAGGGTAGACAAGACAGGGTGTACGCACAAATTATAACGATGCGGTGTTCCCAAGTGTTGTGTACAGTACACGCAAAGCCAATTTATTCAATACTTTGTCGGTGCGCGTTCGGTTAAAATAATAAATAAAATAGCATTTATAGCTCACCTGCCGTACAGAGGCGTACCTGCAGTATTTGGAGCTCCAAATTCAGCTTGGAATATAATTACTAACGTAATAATATGAATGTGATATTTTTAACTAAATTTGCCGCAAGAAATGATGTACATGGAGCAAAAAAAGGTGCGCCACTGTTGCTGCGTATGGGGCGCACCTCGCCAAGTGCCAGAATTGTATACATATTGCATGAATGCCAACTGTTATAGTCGGTGAAAAAAATGTGAAAAATTTCTACAAGAGAAAGAATTGAGGTCGACACTTAACACTTACGCCGCTTTACGCGGCCGTAAAATAAACGGTTTTTTTCACTTCCTAATGTTTTTTTTTTTTTTGTGACAGCAATAGAAATATCAACGGTGTGTCTAAGAAAAGGGCTACTACCTACGTACATAAAATGATGGCCGTCAAGTCAGGTGGTACTACAAGTGTCACTAGTCACGTTTCAGATAACTCTTCAAACTGGAAGAAAGTTCCAACTCTTAAAGCTTTGCGTTCTAGCGCAGTTGGGCACTTTTACTGCGACCCCGATAGATGTGATTGACAGTCAATTATGTGTGTATTATGGCCTTTTAGGACCATCTACATCATACTTGATTTTGTAACTTGAACATTCAAAAGTAGAGGTTATGATTCCGAAAGATGCCACTATCATCATCTTTCCTTAAATTCTGTTCCGCGCCTCCAAGAAAATATCTGTACTTTATTAATTATAAATAATTGTCAAGCGGAGACGGTAAGGCAATCGGATATGGAGCCGAGAAAACTCGTTCACGCGGCAACCGTGCGAACTCGCCTCTACAACAGAAGGGGCGCAGTGGGTACACGGGGGGGGGGGGCCGAGCTACACGGCCCAGTGCATATAACTCACACCAAGG
>LQNS02015106.1:13075701-13090675 GCA_001587735.2 Parhyale hawaiensis
CAATCGACCTCGGACTGCGCACTCCCAAACTCATTGCAACGCAAAGCTTCCTCGGTGCAATCTGAGCGCGATTGGTTTGGCAGCGTGAAATGCGATCTCGATATCACGAACCATGTAATGCTGCCGGGTATTTAAGCTCCAAATAAACTAAGCATGTCCAGAGTTGAAACTGATCCTTTAGTAGTACATTGATTAGGAAAGACTGTAGAACTTCTATCGCATACAGATCGCAGAATAGCTGAGACAATTAGCGTAAGCACCGACTACAGTAAACATAGTGTTTGTAAGCACATTAACATCAGCACCAAATCCAGAACACACTTATTAAAAATGTAGAGAGTAGATGCAAAAATAATAATTACTGCTGTAACAGACCTGTAAAGAATGCAAAATGAAGAAGAATGGAGACTGTCGTCTCTGCAGTTTAGAAGTTCTGGGTTCGACAGATGGCACAATTGAAGGAGTACAAAGAATATCAGCCTAAAAATATTAAATCCAGAAGAAATCTTTAAATTTCGATCACTAATGTCAACAGTCTCATTATTAACGTAGCTTAAATGAATCTCAGACACATAAATCCTCATTCCTGCAGAAACAAGGGAACACAAACATTAATCCTTCGGAAAGCTTGTCATGAAAACACAAAATCAATGAGAGAGGAGAACGTTACAACATTTGTGTCGACAGCTGCTTGCAAATTATTCTTAATCGATAGTGACTGACAAAAACAGATGTAAACAGTCAGAAATATTACAACTTTATATCCACTGCATGGTAAAGTTAAATACAAAAAATCTGGAAAATAATACACAGAGCTTATAGCACAGTCACGATTTTAGAAAATGGTATACCTCCCATAACGATGGTTGCGCAACCAAATGAAATTTTAAATTTTTATGTTAAGCAATACCACACTTCCGACAGAAACTGCCAGCGCTGGCACCCACAGTTCTTTCCTCGACATAGAAAGACGGCAGGACTAATGTTCGTTTATCCAGCGGCTCCCCTACTGGCCTCCACCGCTCCCCTGTACGCATTGGAAACGTTCTGAGGAACGGCGAGGAAACAAAAATGCAGTATGAGGGAGATACAATACCGTAAGGAGCAAATAATGGCAAAGGTTATTAGATTGATATGATAAAAAGTTGAGCCCGTGCTAGATTTTCCTAATAGGGCGCGATCTGCCAGTGCACCAATCGTGGAGTACCTGCACCATGCACCACATTGAAGACTCTTAGTTAAGCCAAGTGTCTGTGCGCGCGGTATAGGAGAATGAAGTAATTGAAGTAATCATTCAACTAAATTTACTAACGAGCAAGGTTCATTANCTAATAGGGCGCGATTTGCCAGTGCACCAATCGTGGAGTACCTGCACCATGCACCACATTGAAGACTCTTAGTTAAGCCAAGTGTCTGTGCGCGCGGTATAGGAGAATGAAGTAATTGAAGTAATCATTCAACTAAATTTACTAACGAGTAAGGTTCATTAACTGAAAACTCACAGAGGTCGTCACAGTTCTATTGGCGGAGGCACTGATATTCGAGTTGACCTAACAACAAGTTAACACAAAAGCTGACCGTATAATTTCGTAAAATGATTTGTTCTGTTTTAATGTTGCCAGCCAACGATACTACTGATGATCAAGTATTTAGTCGTCTGTTTGCGACTGTACATCGACGAAAAAGTTTTGAAGCCTATTGAGATCGGAAAGATGCTTCTACCTCTTCTTTTGCCGTTGCGCTGACCTGGGAATGTATGAGGGAAGACAGCTAGCACGCTTAAAGAAACCCACCTGGAAGCCAGGTGTGGGCGCCAGCCTGCTCAGTTCAGGAACCGCTGGCGTAATCTAAACAACACCGCAGATACGCTATCGTGCCCATCGCCACGAACTACCTCGCCAGAACAGGTTCCTGTCGGAGGTTCGGTTCTCATACACCAGCGCGCCTCCCTCGCAGCCGGTGCGCCAGAATCACCGCTCCGGAGCTCCTGACAGACAGCACAGTAGAGGCCGTACTATGGAATCCGCAATGCCATTCCCTGTTGACAATTTTTGGCTAGCAATACGGCGGGCTCTTGGCTGTGCGAGTCGCGTTTGGAGGACTTTTTGCAGGGCCGGTTCCGGCTGCCAAATTTTACCGTGCCGTTTACGAATCTGTGGTCCGCCCACAAGAGAGCCCAAAATGATCGTGGCTCGCTTTCGGAAATTTCCTCTGGCCACACGGTGAATGCGGCGCACCTAACGGTGAACACGCCACGAAAGCGACAGCTGAGCGTACACCTAATGCCGGCCACGCAATACCGGGTGGTGCAGATAAATTCCATATTTTGATAAAAGAAAAAGTATTAGACAATAAAAACCAAAGCTGTATATGCATGTACCGCACTTTATTCAACAACAATTTAAGTTCACTACATTATTATTTAATGTAACTGCCCCAGTAGCTACAACCCTCCCAAGGCGACCAGGAAATGATGTACATTAGCTTGACGACTATGTCTTTGACGATGGAGGCAAATGCTTCCACGATGGTAACCTTCAGAGACTCAACTGTGTTGTGTGCTTGTTTGCTGGTTTTGGCCTCAATCACGCCCCAGAAGAAATAGTCAAGAGGGTTGCAGTCAGGTGAGGAGGGTGGCCACAAGTCCGGTGACCAATGGTGTAGAACATTGTTGAGCAGTCAAGCTTAGGTCGTTTTGGCCGTGTGTGCAGAAGCCGAGGCTTGCTGGACGACGTAGGGACATCCGGCCGCAATTTTGTCCATCCAGGGCTCCACCACACCTCTCTCTCCAGCACCTCTTGTACACAGAATCCGATACTTTACAACTAATCGAGCGGTGCACCGACAAGGCCTAATCCGTCAACGTTTTTCGCAGGTATAAACCATGTAAAACGAACAAAGCTCGAAGATATATTTTTTGTACGGTAATTATTTGTTCTCCCCTAAAGATTTTCATCAAACTGACATTATTCCGTCGCCCGCATTGCATCAACGGCCTGAAGTATGTGGCGGGCTGCCGGTAAATTTCTCTGACAGCTTTGAATGTATCCACGGATCCACCTGGGGGCACAAACGTCCTGCGGGAGGATAAGACTGTAGTGCCACTATTCCATAAGCATCATATCCAAAACATAAGTACGCATTGCAAAGGTGACGAGCAGTAACAATGAAAAATATTTTACAAGCATAGGCAAAGCTACTGTGAACAAAATAGGAGCTTCCTACCGCAAAACCAGAAGCATTTTCTTTTAAGGAAAATGGCATACTGCACAGATCTAGGTCGAATGAGAGCCAGCTGAGAACTGGCATTTGTAAATAAGTCCCGCACATGCAAGCTTCCTCTAGAGCAATAGGGTACTAATAATATCAAATTGTCCGCATATTGTCCATAACGATGCACAGCAATATAAGCTTTGAGCTGCAAACTCTCATGAACGCAGAATTCACAATCAAAAAATATATCTACAGGACAACCACGACAATGAAAAGCTGCTGAAAGTTAAGTTTACTTGAAAGTCTTTTTATAGGATGCCTAGTATATAACACCAGCTTAGTTCAATGAAGTGACAAATCAAAGCCAAATCAAGGTAATTCAGCGCCGCATGATTAAGAAATCTAGTAACACTTCTTAACTCTCAACAAAAAAATAACTTGTTACCGATGAAACAAAATCGAGTCGATTTCGATAATGTCACTGCTAGCCCACTACCCACGGGCATCGGGGAAAAATGGAGGCCTGTTAATAAATCACGCAGGCATATCCACATAACAGCGACGATACGTCAGAAACAGAAAGGGTACAGCAATATTACCACCCGAAGCCATTTCGCCTCTTCCAAATATACAGCACCGATATGCAACTAAAAAAAGATAAATGCAACACCACGTCCATAACAGTAATAGCAATCGCGCGCCGCCTCATGTAGCTACATCGCACCGGGGCCAGAAATGCCTCAGGTACTATTGAGGCACTGGAAAGAACAGAGAAGATTTTTTTTCTTTTAGAAACGATCTCCACGACGACAGAGTCGGAGGCCCGCCAGACACGCCCCCTGACCCGTCGGTGCGACCATCTACTGATGCTACAGTCCGCCCGCACGCACGGGGCTCCCTTGCTGCCACAAAGGATCGACTTCCCTCCCATCTCAACATATCGGAAGAAGATACAGGGACTCTGAATGCTTAGAGCTTACGGCGGCAAAATGACGTCCATCGGCATCTGAACTGCAGGATTTTGATCGTAGTGCTAGAACAAAGCGAAAATTTAACGCCCCTGTGGATGCTTTTGAGATTTTCCCGAATGAACAAAACCGTTCAGTTTATGAATAAACGTGTTCACTCGATGAAAAAATGTTTCTACAAGGAAGGGTTGCCACAAATACAGCAAACATGTGGAGAAGTTAAACCGAGTACCTATAACGCGGGATTAAATTGTGTTATACTGAGCTACGTAGAAGACATCAACAAAGAATGACTTAAAAAATATTTCAAGAGTAAAAATACACATTTCAGTGGGAGAGAACCGATCTTAATGAACATCGCTCTAGCACAGATGGAATTTCCTAGTTTCCACACGTTTCTTACCTGAAAAATAATTTGCACCATATATTGAATGGGATGACAAAAAAAAAATAACTGTAATACGAGAAGAACGATACGTCACTGTGCAGTTACATGCATATAAAACTGTTCTAGAAATTTTTCACCTCTTAGATGAATTTAGGCTCAAGGTTAATAGGCCTCCAACTTGAAGCGTAAGTAGCCTACCCAAAATCATGGCCGCTGCAAAAGCTAGAACCTATTTCAATTCTTGCACGGCGGCCCCAAACACGGTCAGGGCAAATGATGTAAAACGCATGGCGGTCAAACAACAACGGCATTAAACTATCAACCAAGTGGACGTTGTTTCCTACGTCATATAGCCGCTGTATACCAGTTAACCGGTAGAAGTAAAGGTGAAATTGGCAAACGCACATATGGACGTACTGAACGTAACTGCTCCATATCTGACAAAGGGCATACGATCCACAGAAATTCTTTAATTTATGGGCCTAAATTCCCTTTGTGCCTAGAGTTTCAATGATCTAAGTTACATGTATTTAGAAGTTTTCATTCCAAATATTATTTGATAAACTAAATTTTCACAGATTTTAGCATCCGGACAACACCACTTTTTACCGAATATCCTTTAAATTGAAAATTGACGTGCTCACGAAAAACCAATCGCTCCAGCAATTTGGAAACAAGGATAATCTAGAAAATAAAAACTTATCAGACAAAGCGAGCATTTTTCACATTTACATTTCCAGCCGTGAATTCTCGGCAGAAATAAATTGGCCAGGTGGAGCCAAACTGACAGGCGGAGCAATTAGAGTTCCAGGAGATAATCACGGCAGTCAAAAGTTAATGGCGATTAGGTCACGCAATCGCATGCAAATGGCTACCTAATTTAACAAATGATCAGGTTTCATTGATCAAGAACACACGATGTTTTCCATACAAGCGAGCGTTTATTGAGTCCAGCAGCTCAGCTCTCTTCTGTCAAGGTACCGAGTTTATTAACTAGCGCTTAACAACGTTGACACTAATCACACTATCACTAGTTATGAATGGTCTAACTGTCCTACTCTATTGCATGTGATGTACGAAGGCCGAATAAAAAAGAATTTCACTGATTAGATCGCATCACTCAAAGATTCTCCAGACCGCAGCATATCTCCCCTACTCCTATGAGTGGCCTTTCCACAGCTCACACGGTGATCCAAACAGAGGAAGAAGCCAACAGGGACATGTAGTATGCTGAGAGAAACACTCAAGTCTAGAAAAAAATAACATCCACAGTATAGGAGCAGAAAAACGGAAGGAAGTACGGCGCACGTTAGAATAAAGTTGAGGGTCCAACCACGACCAAGAGAACCTATGAGCTTTCTCTGGGAACGTAAGCCCCAGTAGCAGAGGATGGGCGAATCTAACTAACCTGATATTCGAGTAAGAAAAAATATAGAAGGAAGAATACATGCATTTAATAGTAGTTTGTCTTGAAAAAAAAAAACATGCATGACATGTAATAACAAGCCACAATTTGAAAAACTTACTATTTCACGAATGGCTCTCCGAACAATAAGTTATCAGCCAGAGGAAAAATTGTTCTGTGCTTGACAATGGAACGGGCAATAGTACCAGCATTTTGAAGATGAATTTACGCAATGCCTACGTGAATTTATTCAATTTTCATAAGCTTCCAAGCTTTTCAATCATCAGACATTACTGAAAACCGAATATCTTTTCATAATTAGCCTCAACTATAATGAACTCATCACCACCTTAAATTCAGAATTGATTAAAGTTAAAGACTGGATGATTACAAATCGTCTCTCTCTTAATGTTAATAAAACATTCACGATTATATTTAGTAACAGAATACAGTCAATTGACCAGCAACTAAATGTTTACTTTGACGGTCAGAGGATTAACTTTGAGGAGAGTGGTAAGTCCTTGGGTGTCACTGTCGATAAACGTCTTTCATTTAATATTCATATTGATGATATATGTGCAAAATTTCAAAAGCTATAGATTGGTTAATTTGTATTATGCCATTGTATACCCATATTAGTATTGTAATGTTGTTTGGAGTGGTGCTAACGACGTATACATCAAAAGGTCATTATTGCTGCAAAAGAAAATTGTAAGAATCATAACTGGTGCAGGTTATCTAGATCACTGTAATCCTCTTTTCTATCGAACTTCAATACTAAAAATCCGCGATCTACGCACTTACCTTATCTCTATAGAAGCTTTTAAATTACATAAGTTATGGTTTTATGTGCGACATGGATACACTACTAGATGCAGTAATAATCCTGTACCTACCTGCCTACCAACGCTTGACAGTTACACAACGTTCCCTCAATTATATCGTCCCTTTTTATTGATGAAAATAATTGACGTCTTACTGAAAAAAACCTAATAAAATTGTCCCTTCTGTCTGGAATACATTACCTGTAAGAATAAGAAACCCTCCTTCGTTAAGTAAATTCAAGGTTGAACTGAAAAAATATTTNATTTTCTTAATCGTTACCAGTAAATTGCAATATATATTATTATATACTTCATATTCAAAGCCTCAACATCATATAGTGTCTCAGATCATAATTAACAACTTGCTTGCTATGAATAACGAATTGCCACGCTGATTGCTCAACATAGTTTAAGGTGTATTTTATAGTTTTTTTCCCTTTGTTTTTGTAGTTCTTTTACCGGAAAAGCACTTAGTGGTGCTTAGATATAAGCTTGAGAATGATGTTATGTTACATGTAATATTTATTTTCAATAAAGAATGATTGATTGAGATGCTACTTGATCTCATCAACTGATACATGCCTATACTGTACACAGCTGAAGACGTTATAATAGTGTCATTCCAACAAAAAAGTGATGTTTCACTCAGGTACGGGAGGGTTAGCCTAAGTACCATTTATTTACAACATCATGCAGTACAAGGTACTCTGATATAGCATAGGTATACGAAATCACCATCACAACTATAAATGTTGGTTTAAATTTCCTTATCACTTATTCGCAAACAGCAACACATTATCATCAAGAGATTGGGCGAAGAGGAAAACAACTTCAAAATACAAGTCCTGTGTTAGTCTCAAGGTATATAAACAAAAAGCCACCTAGATATTTAACGCCTCAAGAACAACAAGAAAACCACTGTTGGGCTCGACCTCTAAACCTAACATTATAACGCAGAAAGAAAGAACCTCTGTTGGCGGCGCAGGTGGGGCATGAGGGTAAGTATAGGACAAAGAAGCCTCTGAAACTTCAAGACAACACTTCAACGCTGTCTCAGTCTCCTTTTCTATGATACAACCCAATATAAAATTTCCCCATGGAATGTTTTTGAGTGCACCTTAGGCATGGAATAGCTACAGGCTGCATCAAGACGGTTCTTTACCTCCAACATGCAAGCATTTCGCAATGGTGTAGAGAAAATCTTCAATGTGAATGATACTGATGAGTTCATATATCGATAATTTCATTAACTTGAACCTGGTTTCATAGAGTAGACATCGTTTGAAGCGAGATAATCGGCGTGAGCGTGAAGCTAATAATTACACAGTTAGCAGTTGGTAGGGAGGTAATAGCAAGAGAATCATCAATAGGTGCTAAGCTGAAAGCGAAATGACTAATCAGCGATTAGTGTTTGCTGATAGCGAAAAAATCAGAGGTAAGCTCATAACGAGATGATTAATGAGCGGTTAGTGGTATGCTCATAGCGTGAAAATCAGCGAATAGTGGTAAGCTGAGAGCGAGAATTCCACCGGTTAGTGGTTATAATGCGAGACAATCAGCTGGAATGAGACTTCAGCAGTTAGTGGTGAAGGGATAGCGAGATAACCAGAAGTTAATGCACGGTACGCTGATGGCGAAATAATGGTAGTTGGCGGCAAAGTAATAATTAACTGATGATGGCGAGCACCAATACTTGGAGCGACATGGCGAATGTAAGTTTGTACAAACAGTCGAGTTTCTTCCTCACTAAAGTTACGAGTTTCTGCTCACAGCAGCAGCAAATTCTGGACACAGGCAGCAATTGTGCGTCACCTAATACGAGAATTACGCTGTGACGTATTAGCTTGCAGCGGTAATTTCATTGAATAGGACATTTTAATGTTATCTCATTACATTGTTTCTGAACTGACCTACTTCAGCACACGAATTCTGAACACACAAATATGCGAAGCTTGCAAACGAAACCTTCATATAACTAGGAACACTCTCAACGCACTCTAGTGACTTCAGTAATAACTTCAATGGATTCTCAAATGCACCTTGACGCATTGAAACAATGCTCTTGTAAACTCTACGGAAATTTGGAAAAAATTAACTTTCTGTATACTTTGCACTAAGTTTTTCCCTCCCGCTCCTCAACCACAGGGACAGTTGATAGCAATACTTATGCAGGTTACAAATATTCCAATGCCTCTAAGAAAATGAAATCCATGCAACTTAACACACTATGAGGACCACAGCCACAGTACGCAGCGCGCCGAACATAATTTCAAGGTCTTAGCAAATTCTCTTAACACCGGTGTAAGCAAGAATAAAATATCTTCCAAAATTACTTGGCGCGATCATAATGGGTAGAGTAAGATCGTATATGCAAGTTCCTTTCGTTTTCTTGCCATTTATCAGCATTTTTTGTGTCAAAAATCATCGTAATTATGTGATAGGAAAATTTATGCTAGCAGAATGGTAACTACAAAGGTAAGCAACATTACATATTATATGATAGATATTTTGAGCTGACCAATAGGAAACTTCTTCGCATTGAAACACCTTCGATGATGCATCGCTCCCACAAAATGCATTCTCGTCACAAAAAAAAATATGAATGAGCAGGAAGCAATGAACACACAGGCATATCTTCAATGTCAAATGTATATTTATGTATTATGTTTCCTTCCGATTAAAGCGGCGAAATCTGTAACAACAAGGAGCGCCTGCTCACCTGTAATTCAAATCCTTTCTTTTCTCTGTCTGATGAACAAAGTAACTTTTCATGTCGCCTCCGAGAGCAGGCCAATCAACAAACAGTAAAAGTACCCGTATTGGTACAACGGGTGTGTAATGAAAAAAGTCTGTACGCGCAAACGTGAAAGTTATTGTGATCATCCAAGACCAAGCGTACGGTATGTAATTTCTGCAGAGCAACGAAAAGACTCATAGTGTAAGGCTTCGCTGTAGCGCCTTTTGGATGGAGGACTAATCATTTCATCAGATAATTCTTTTCGCTCAGGCGTTAAACCGATCAGTCGATTAAATTTCAGCAGCGGGTTTCCCTTGAAGAAAATGTAAGCGATAAATTATTTCCTCGCTTTCTGACTGTTCTGATTGATTCGGAAGAGGATTCGCGTAACTAACACGTACAGTCGACGAGCGGAGGCTGCTGTTCCCACGAGCGAGGACTATCCTCATTAAATTCTCAATTACGAATAATATCACTATTTTTATACGTACAACAAACAAATAATAGAACTGACCAGAATGAGTTGAAAGCTGAGAGCTCCTCCCGAGTTGTGGGAACCGCAAGCAGCGACGTCGGGACTCTTTTGAACCCGTGTCGGGCCCCTGACCAGCCATGTTCTCATGGCCTCTCCCTCACGACCTCCATCAGTCCTCCATTTGCACACAAACTGCGGTACCTACACAGCTTATCTACCTCGGAGCGCTCCCCGTACACATCTACACCAGCCTGTCCATAGCTTTAGGCGCGTGATGCCGTATCGCTAAAAGCTGTGGCTAAAAAGTACCGTTAATTAATGTGCAGCGAAAAGATGAATGTAAATGAGCGAACGTAACGGGTAAATGGCGGCAGAGCATATTTCAATAAAGGAAAATACTTTTGGACCCTAAAATTAAGTTTCTCGTAGGAATAGCTGAGCAAGTTTTCGCTCCTTTAATCACAAAAATTACAAGGCCGTGGACATGGTCACCAGTAAAACATTAATTCAATTTCACACTAAATCGGAGGTGATAATACAAAACGTAACAAATACTGAGCATTTGCACGTTTCTCTTCGGACAACTAATGTGCAACACGTAAAACAAATAAAAACTCGTTCCATTTTCAACACAGCCCAGACCTAAATCCAAGTGACTAAGTGAATTGCGTCAAACATACACCATCCGCCACGTAATCTCGAGATGAGCCCCTGCCAGGCGTCTCTACACATACTGGAAGAGCCTTGGCATGTGCAAGACAAGACAGACGATAGCAGAGGTTTAGAGGGATAATCCTGTAGTATGGCGCAGAATAGGAAGCGCTCACTTCAATAGCTAAGCTTACCGTACCTCACGGGGCTTGAAACACACTTGGCTCATTAGTCAAGCTTCGAGTTCCAGAGGAGGCGCTCAATGGCTCGCTCCAACGCGAGAACATATAGCTAGGCATACACACATGCGAACTGCCGCAGCTACGGGCTATACGGATAGCACGGGCTGTCTTCAGTGGATCGTGACATTAAATAAATCGCAGTACTATGACACAAATGCGACCTCCACCATTTTAACTGGCAAATGGGGTTTCGTAGAAATATACATAAAAGCGGACGTAAGAGAGTCGGCACCTTTAGTAAAACGTGGTAACACCGAATCCTTGGATTGTTATAGCACAACATTTTATGCTCTACCCATTGGACAGCACAACGTTACAAATTTAGCGTCAACCCCTGGTTTTTGCAACGAGCAAGACAATGCAGTTGCCTGCAACTTATTAAATGTTTGAAGTCTTTTTGGAGGCATTTTTTTATTACCTCCCCCCCCCCCACCGCTTTCGTTTTCATGTGTCAGCAACTGTCAATTACAGACAGGCCTTATACAAGACACAATCTACACACTTTCACATAACTACCGTATTATTCTAACTTATCCCAGCGCCGGAGAGAATATTACTTGAAGAAGACTCAACCACATCAGTAGTAAACGTGAAAGCAGCAAAAATATTTCATCCATTTCTCCAAGAGAAAACCGCATGAATGTCCACCTCTTTCAAAGCAAGTACGAAATCTTACACTCACATTATAGACAAAAGTTTGGAGATCACGTGACTGGAGAACTTTTGCACAGAAATAAATATCAAACAAAACCGCGGAACGCCAAGGCACCAATACCACAGAAAGCTGCTGTTATTATTAATACCAAGTGAGATAAAACCGCCAGGCGCGTTACTCTAAATCCAATTGAGCAGAAGTGACGGAAAGTAAAGAAGCGGAAGCGGCAACGTAAGAGCTCCCATTTCTCACTCGCCTCAATATCGGTCGTAAAGGATGTCGTTAAAACAATATAAGAGGCACAGCACGACCACCACAATGACCTCCCAGAAAACAATAACAAACACAACAACCCAAATCCCGAGAGACCCCGCGAGCTTTACAAGCCGGAACATGCATGCGGTGCTGCCTGTGCAAGCCTGCGGATATTTCATGCGCCCACCAATGTACAAGTACGCAGCAGAGACATACAAGGTACTGTAGGATCTCCTTATTCGAATTAAAATTCAACTGGAGGTAAGTCAACTAGTGAAAAATTCGAGATAGCCAAATGATAATTGTTACATAAGTATCAAACGTTATATTATTATTCGGTTGTAGTCCCTAACGGATGCACGTTTCATTAAATAAAATAGCTGTATTTGCAAGCAATTTATCTTAGAATGTATTTTCTCAATACAACGCACTAGCTTCTTTTCTTCAGGCGGCAGGTGATAAATTAATTCACAAAAGTTTGACATTTTATTTACATTCTCTCAATAGTCACATTATTAACAACATTTCGATCAATTTCTTCTTTAGTTGGCTGACAGTTTCAGCAGGACCTCCAGCTATCATCAGGGCGAATTTTGAAAACCTCGAAACTTCAGAATTTGGTGGACTTGTATACAGGGGATATGTTCTGTATCTACAATACGTTGATGGCAAAATTTTGATTTTTCAGTTACCTCGAAGTTGTACTCTGTTCTTAAGAGTTGGAAGGAGAATTATTTCATTTCAAAATTCGCCCTGATGATAGCTGGAGGTCCTGCTGAAGCTGTCGGCCAACTAAAGAAGAAATCGATCGAAATGTTATAAATAATGTGACTATTCAGAGAATGTAAATCAAATGTCAAACTTTGGTGAATTCATCCATCACCTGCCGCCTGAGGAAAAGAAGCTAGTGCGTTGCATTGAGAAAATACAAACTAAGATTAATGCTTGCAATACAGTTATTTCATTTAATGGAATATTATTATTGTTAATTTGTTATTATCTTGAATATTTTAAGCATCCGTTTCCACAACAACGGCGATCGAACAGAGGAAGCAGCAAGGGACATATAGTATAACGATAGAAATGGGGAGCCCATGCACACACAGAATCAACGCGCATGGGAACAGCAAGTCAGGAAAGAAAGAGAAGATTAGAATAAAGCAAGAGCAAGTAGGAGTATGAAAATGGAAGGAAGCAAAGTGGGCACGAAAGATAATGTCCCGAAGGCCTGTGACGGCTTGAGTTTACCCATCCGATGCCTGACACAGTGAGCCACTCCCTAAAAGAGTGGGCTATAAAGGCATGAAGCGCTAGGGAGCGGCAGCTCACTTATTATCTAGACCCTCAACATAGCGGTCTATGCGCTGATCAAACATATCCAGCCTTAAATAGAGCTACGTCCCATTATATGTATCCAGTAATCTAATCCAGTGAAGCTCTAAGTATCACTGATGGTCTCATTAACCCTTCATACCTGCACCTGATCGTTTGACGTGGATCCCTCATGCGTCGTAATAGAGAACCAACTAGACTCAATTACCACCTATAGCCTCTATCACCATAGAAGCGCTAAATATATAACAGGCCTAGCTGATGGCTAAGGAAACCTACACGAACCCCGTAGGGTCGCCAAGCCCCATAACAATCAAACGTTATAAAAACCACTCAAACGTATAAACGCATTATGCCTCCGGGCATGCACTCCAGTAGAAGAGTCTAGTATTTTTTTTGATACGAGGAAAACGAGGAGTTCAAATAATCGGGTCACCACGGTTTGGTATCAAATTTTATTACTAGTGTTGTACGAACTATAGAATACACGTTGGTGCGCTTCAAAACACAGGATAGTGCAACATCCTATGATGAACGCCCCATGGCAAAATAATATACAGTTTGTTAGGTAGTTGCTTGCTTGGATGCTAGCTGGGTTGGTCTCTCAGCAGCCTGTCTCAAGCGTAGATACGATACAAAAAACTTTGTCTGTCCAGCAGCTCCTGAACCGCACGGAAGAGTCGCAGAAGCATGCAATGCTTTCAAACAGGATAACAATGAAAGAACGTAACTGAGTTTAACAATTCTTCAGAGCAGAACTACGGAGAGAAGGGAAGAACTCTGGAGTTTCATCCAAATTATTTTATATACCTTATCATCTTCTAGTCATATAGCTACAACAAAAATATTTCGAGTTTTCAATTTCAGCAGAAATCATCAAGGGAACAACCAAAATTTTGAGTTGGAGTGGAGCTCCGCACCAACTCAGAAAGTATTTTCTGCTATCATCTTACAATGACGCCAGCCAATAGTCGATTATTTATTATTGAACGAAGTCCTACAATATCCAAGAAACCGAATCAACCGCAAAGCTTAAGAAGTTTCTACTGGCTACGAAGATCTACAGTAAGCGTCAAAGTTCAATCCCCAAATCAGCAATGCCTATGTACAAGACTTGTCCCGGTTGGCGGTTAATATGTGTGTCTGAATAACAAATAGAAAAAATCAACATCACCTAGCAAGACAACATAAGAGGTATTGGCCATTACAGAAATGTAGCGTCGACTGCATAATTATCTAATGTATGAATTCACATAAAGATGAAGACATTTCAACATCCACTAAACGTGTCGAAGGCGACTAGGTGAGCCATAGAAGCACCAGGGCCGGGTTGAATTCACACATCTTTTGCCACCAGACACTGCGACTCACGGTATTAGTCCAACAATTTTTTTTTTATTTTTCATTGAAAATCTTCTTTATGACGAGAATTATGTTTTCATATGGCAACACTGTGTGCTTAGTTCATCTGGCAATATTTGTTTAGATTCTGAAGAGGTTGGTTGCAGAACATTCCGTTGTTTAACAGATATACAGTGAACCACGCTATTAATCCATTTCAATAATATTCAAAATGGGACGTGCTAAGGATGTAACAAACGAAGAGAAGCAAACCATTATCAAAGAAACGGCCAAGAAGACCTCATGTGCGTCTATTGCCAGGATTTTAGGCCGCCATGTTAGAACAATTCGTTTTTTAAGTGATCCTTCCAATCGGAAGACACGGTCTGATAAAGGTAAAATAAAAGCTGTGAACACGCGGGATATCAGAAAAATTAAACGTCAAGTCTTCAAAAAGCCGGGAAGCACAAGCAAAACAATTTTTGGAA